>JAHZTW010000005.1:10391541-10431108 GCA_020283515.1 Alliaria petiolata
ACCAGTTTTCCAGGGGTTCGGTTCGACGACATGGATCGACGAAGTCGTCGAACCAAACCCAAACGCCAACAAGAAGAAGCCGAGAGACAAGGACTTGGATCGATGACTTGGATCGACGAAGGACATCGAACCAATTCGGCAGGGGTTCGGATCGACGAACTGGATCGATGAACACGTCGATCCGAACCCAAACTTTTTCTTTTTGTCATCCTCATGGGTCCCTCCTATAAATACTCTTTAGACCTAATTTTTATGTTAAGTTTTATTCTCTCTAGTCTTGTCAAGAACCTTTTTTAGCCACTTTGAGAAAAGTCTTGTATTTTGCTTTGAATCTTTTAAGTTTTATGCAATATCTATCTTGAACTTCCATTAATCTTTTTTCTAATCATGCTTAACCTTTCTCTTATCTTTGATTTGATGGGTTTAAATATGATTAGTGAGTAGTTCATTAGAAACTTGGGGATGGGTTAGATTTAGGGTTTTCTAATGGTTCAATCTTGCAATCTAGGATAGATTCTTTCATCTCTCTTCTTATTAAGGTGTTCTTAATGCCAAATAGCTAATCTTTTGCTATTTGGATCATAAGCATTTCATACACCCACCAAGTGTTTGATGAAATGCTTGAACCAACTTAATAAGAGATTTACATACCTAGCCTAAAACATCATTAGTTATCTAGGATGTTTATCATGCTATTAAACTTGTTATTCATGCTTGCTAATAATTTTAATGCTAAAACATCATTAGTTCATTAGGGTGATTAGTGAAAGGATTAGTGCCACACATCATGGATTAGTCTTTAATTGGTGTTCTAGGCATAGAGATGGCTTGATTAGTTGCTTAAATGATTGCAAGATTGTCCATTTGGTTTCCTAAATCAATGATTCCATCCCTAGGTTTCGTTTTCTAGTAATTTGATAATGTTAATTAGTAGTTAATTACGTCATTAGTACTAGATTAGTAGTAATTAAGGCTTAGTTTCATATTATTGAACTTGTAGTGTCTCTCTTAGGTTGTGTCTTGTTTTTAATTGTTGAATATCACCTTAAACCCCTTTCAATTTAGCTTAGCTTAAACAAAACTTTGCATTCTTATTGAATCATCTCCCAAAATGAATTGATACCTCAAATATTGTAATGATATGAGCAATTGAGGAATTGCTAACAAGTGTAAAAAGACTTATTTCATTCGGTTCGGTTCAATTTTTTTACCCAACTATATCTAAAATAGTCAAAATTATAATCGAAAATCCAAAATGTAACCAATTACCCCAACGGAAATAATATTAAAAACTAAATATTTTTGAAAATAGTGATTTTTCGTCAACTTGTGAACTAATTTTTAGATCAAATATACCTTGAAATCAGAAACAAAAAGTAGATATGAATAGATGACTGCAAGACCTTCGACTCTAAATCTCTCTGGTTCGTCGGAAAATTGCTCTGTAAAATCTTCACTCGACCACAATGGTAACTGAAAAAACGGGTAACTGATCGATTCCGGATAGAAATCTTAACCGATCTGTTCAAATCCAACTTTTATGTCCGGGAGTAATGTATACATATAGTTTAATTTTATCTGTGGAAAACAAAAAGTCAAGTTTATTTGTGAATCGTGATTCAACCAATAAGCTCATTCTAAAATTTTCAGAAATTTTTTATATTTGCAGAGAGAACAAAATGGTAAACATTAACGAAGAATGTACATTTGCTAAATCTTAATCTCTCCGACAGTAGGCTTGAAGAAAAATTTAATGTCCTAATTCAGAATCGACATAGCATATCGCAAATCATACTTTTTGGAGAAGCTTTTTCAGCCCATTTCTTTGAGCGTGTGAAGGAGTCATGCAAGAGACTTTTTTGACAAAAATTATGCAAGACACATACTATATTCCCTCCGTTTTATAAAGAGTGTCGTTTTAGGATTTTATTTTTGTTTTACAAAAAGTGTCATTTTATATTTTCAATGCAGAATTTTAAATAAAAATCCAGTTTTGACCCTACTAATTTAATGTATTAACTAAAAAATGATTTTATTTAATGTGTGAACAAGAAATAAAACAGAACTTTTAATAGTTTTCTTAATTTGTGTGAAATGTGTCAAAGTAACACTTATTTTGAAACGGAAAGAATATTATTTATGGATATATGAAACTAACCAATATTCTACAATTGAGAGGCGTATGAAATGTTTATAGTTTTATACATTCACATATTTCTGTTTCTTAAATATTTAACTTTTGGGCAATTTTTGTTTTTGTTTTTTTTGAATGTACAAGCAATTGAATTTGCCTATTTCATCCATCTAATCATATTTCACATGTAAATATATAAAAAGAAAACAATGATATATTTGGACAACCCTTGACTATTGTGAAACGAACGAACCCAAGATTCCTATGCCAGATCATATAAGCAAAAGTTTTAAACTTTTTTTGTGACAAATAAATTTAAAAGTTTCTGTATCATCTCAATTTTAAAGTAGGGGTAGGCGTAGGCGCCATTAATTATTTTTGTTATTATCGTTATTGTGTGAAAGATAAGAAGAACTATTTAATTTCACAAACGCGCCTTGTTCTGTGCAAAATCGTCGACGTACACGATAGGCTACGAAAACAGTGTCGGTCCATATTCTTTTCATTCATTTGCTTTTTCTGGTAAATTTAATAGAAAATAAGGTGAAAACTCATAAAGGAAACGAAGATTGGATTCTTGCGGTAGATTTGACTTATCTTCAGATTTTTTCCCTCTTTAGATTTAAGACAATTTTGTGGTCTTCCCTTTTATACCCCACCATGAAAGTTACTTGAGTTTTTTTCATAATGGTGCATCATTGCCTTAATTAATAGAACAAAGAAAATATTTCTCATATGTTTTCCAAAAAAAGTTTTAGTATCCAATGTTTAGATTCTTACTTGAATTTTTTTAATATTTTTATAAGACATTTTTAATAATTGATGCTGATTATAAATTCAATATCACCCATTCGAATATGTTAACCATTCTATGTATCAAAACTCGTTTTATGTATCAAAACTATTGACCAAAACAAATGATGATGATTAAGCATTTAATTATGAAACAAATATTTCAAGTGAATGATTTTATTATTTTAATTGCGATCATTAATAAAAAAATTACAACAAAAATACCATACTGTATTTAATCGGCAAGAGTAAATTTATGTAAAAAATAGTCATTGCCACACTAAAATTTCAATGGAAAAAAAAATAAAATCTATTTTATAGAAACTCTTATTAATAGAGCTTTTGAAACTTTTCTTATATTCTCTCCGTTTCAAATTAGTTTTTGTTTTAAGCTTATTTTTTTAAAAATTAGTTGTTATTAAGGTTATTCAAATATATTAAAAAAATATTTTTTAAAAATCAACCCCTCATTAATACTCTATTTCATTTGATGGTGAATTTCAAATAATTTTTTAATAAGGCTAAATCGAGAAATCAATGTGCTTGAGTTATAGAAAAACAAGCCTCAGTTTTATTCGAGCTTTCGTGGGTTTTTTCTTCTTTGACTGGTTTGGGCAGTTTTTCGCGAAATGTCTTTCTTTTCGGCATAGAAAACATCGTGACGTCTTTCGAAAGCTCTATTTTTTCTGAAAAATCGCTTGTGTTTGAACCTGTTGTTGAAGCTTCTCTGAGATGGCTTTCTGAATTTGTTAGACTTGCCTCGTGAACCGCAGGAGCAAGACCCTTTGGATTTTGAACACTTGATAGATAAATCCGGTCTGGCACAAATTTTGGATAGCTTCTTAGATTTATCCATCCAAAATTCCTTTTGTTTGCAGAGTTTATCAAGAGTTTTGAAGACGTATTGCTGGATTTGACCAATGGAGATTTCTTCGATTGTTTGGCATTGGTCTCTCATATACAGCATAGTTTGTTGCCCGAGGTAGTCGTCGATAGAAGAAAGATAGACGTGCTTCAGGCTGGGATTGTTGAGACCATTAAGAGCATAATATCTACAAGTTTGTCGTTCGAAGTGTTTTGCCAGATCTCATTTCTTTAAGGAGCAGCATTTTGCTGAGAAGAATTCCTCTTGCAGCTGTTCTTTTAGAGTATTCGGGGTGCCGATGAATTCTATGTGGATTTCGCCTAGTAGTAACGGTATCGTCGTTTGATAGACCTGTTGTTGTCTATAATCACCGAACGAATTCCACCATTCTTTGAGCGCTCCAGATAGTCGTGCTGCGAATTGATGTATTACAAGCTCTATGGGAGACGTAATGGCTTCAGAGTTCATCCACGCATGGAACTCGTCAAGACGATCATTCCATTTTTCGAAGGGGATGTCATCGAACGTGAACGTCATTATTTTTGCAGCAAATTGCTTTGTCGGCATCTCTTGATGCTTAAGGGCTGTGTATCTCATTTCCTCGTCGTTAGAGTAAACTTCATTTATGTTTGGTTCTTCCTTGGGAATTGTTGAAGGTTCGCCTATAACGAACTGCTTTGGCAAAGACTCTTCTCCGAAACTGGAATAGTAGCCACTGGACCTCGTACTCGAGAAATGGCTTATCATTGTTATTGGCTGTGAGGGTTGAGGCGCCGGGATTGGTGTTGATTCGCCATTATTGTTACCCAGAGCATCTAGCAGACTTGTCATTGAAAACTCAATGATCCCAATTTCCGGCTTCTTTTGCTTTAGATCTTCAACGGATTCGTGACTAGAAGACGAGTCTAGAGTTGGTCTCTTGGTTGGGTTGGCAGGGAGTTCTGATTCCTTCTGACGTCTTGCATTTACCCGTGTTGGTTTTGCTTTTGAGATGCTGGCCGTCGTTGTACCATAACGAGACGTGAAGGCTTCATCGGATGATAGGAATCCGGGGAGAGCGGTTTTTGGTCTTTGATTTTGATAACCGGTGAGAAAACTTGGAGAGTAGGACTCGTGGTACATAGGGATGTTGGATGGCATATTCCAAAAAGGATGGAAGTATGGATCTGTCTTGTTGTGATTTTTTATCATGCTTTCAAGGCTTTTTTGCAGATCCTTTAGCTGGTATTTGAGACTAGACGTCTCAGCCTCTTTACTCCAGAATTGGGAAGTATTAACCATCATGTGTTGTGCCTAGAGGTTACGTCAACATCTCAGGCGCCTAACTCTATCCAAATTCATCGCCAAATTACCCGCGAAGAACTGCTACAACGACTACCAAAATCATGGGTCACAAGTTATGAGAAGATGCACCAAGCGTCTCAAGCACCAGTACAAATATCTGAAGTCAGTTTCCATTCACGTAACGATGGAACAACTGAAATCAAATTCGAAAAGACGAGATCGTCATCATTCCGACGGCAACTGTTCACTCAGTTTGCTATACAAATCGATGAAAACGACGTCTTTGGGCGACCAACGAGTCAAATGACTCTCCAGCCAATCTCTTTTGGCCAAGATGGATCACTCCTATATCCTTTCAAGGACGGAAACAGACATCAATATTTTGATGTTTGTACACTGCTTGTCTAGACGCAGAGTACGAATCAGACGACGACATCCGACGAAAAAGGAGAAAAAAGAAGGACCCTCTTTACAAAAGGTATTTCGAAGGAGATCCTACTGTCGGCCCGCTTGGCGATGACAAATATGACTTCATAGTCCAATACTCGGAAAAAAAAGGAGCCTCAACAAATCATGATGATGCAGCCAGATGATTTTCCTCCTCCAGGAGATTTTACAAAAGACAACATCGCCCACAGCCCAAAAATCCTTACAAGAGCGATAAACTCTTCTGGACCGGATCAGTTAAGCCAAGGAGAAAAGGTCCTCAATTGGCAGACAGAGAACGCGCTTGCACAAAATCGACTATTGACGACTCTCAACCATAAAGTCGATCAAATGGTTGATGGCTATAGTAAATGGCTTAATTCTCTTCAAGGATCGATAACAGAGATTCATGGTCGACTCCATAATCTTCATAAAGAAATGATGAACATGGCACAACACATGATGTTTAATACTTTCTAATTCCGGGGTAAAGAGGCTGAGACGTCTAGTCTCAAATACCAGCTAAAGGATCTGCAAAAAAGCCTTGAAAGCATGATAAAAATTCACAACAAGACAGATTCATACTTCCATCCTTTTGGGAATATGCCATCCAACATCCCTAGGTACCACGAGTCCTACTCTCCAAGTTTTCTCACCGGTTATCAAAATCAAAGACAAAAAACTCCTCTCCCTGGATTCCTATTATCCGATGAAGTCTTCACATCTCGTTATGGTACAATGACAGCCAGCATCTCAAAAGCAAAATCAACACGAGTAAAAGGAAGACGTCAGAAGGAATCAGAACTAGCTGCCAACCCAACCAAGAGACCAACTCTAGACTCGTCTTCTAGTCACGAATCCATTGAAGATCAAAAGCAAAAGAAGCCGGAAATTAGGATCATTGAGTTTTCAATGACAAGTATGCTAGATGCTCTGGGCAACAATAATGGCGAATCAACACCAATCTCGGTGCCTCAACCCTCACAGCCAATAACAATGATAAGCCATTTCTCGAGTACGAGCTCTAGTGGCTACTATTCCAGTTCCGAAGAAGAGTGTTTGCCAAAGCAGTTCGTTATAGACGAACCTTCAACAATTCCCAAGGAAGAACCAAACATAAATGAAGTTTACTCTAGCGACGAGGAAATGAGATACACAGTCCCTAAGCATCAAGAGATACCGAGAAAGCAATTTACTGCAAAAATAATGATGTAAGCGATGATGTAATCGTAAGAGGCTGAGGTAAGCACTTATGGCAGCGCACTAAACCTCACCTATAAATATGTGTGTACCCCCATTGTAAAACTCACCTCATATTTTCTATAAAAACCTCTCTCTAAGTTTCTCTCTCTAAATGTCTCTCTAAATCCTTTAGTTTTCCAGACTTCTTAACATCTTCATAAGTCTTCATTTCTTTCTTTCATTCGCAAGTCGCGATTCTTTTCTGCTTCTTTAGTTAGGCATAGTAGTCGGTCAACACGATGGTCGGCTAAGTCAACATGACTTTCGTGGGGAAGTAATAATCCTAATAGTGGGTTGAGCAATCAGTGGCACGAGGCCCGTATAAGCTCTCTTTACCTGGATATTATTACCCTCATCTGTCAATACGACTTAAGTCCGATTTAGTCAATATGTCCGACTATCTGTGCCTACCTTTAGATTTGGTATCAGAGCCAAAGACTTGTGTAATGATCGAATGAATCACTATTTATGACTGATTCTTTTGAATGTTCTCGAAAACATTCTCTCTGATATGTCTACTTCTAATCCTTCAACCATTGATTCCCAGTTCGCAATCTCTACCTTACCCAAATCAAAAAGCAAAAACCATCCTTCTTCTAGCAATTCTTCCAGCAACATCAACTCCCTTTACGAAATAGAGTATGTCCCGGGAGATCAACTACCCGAAACTACCCTTCCACTCGTAAATCCATATGAATACTTTTCCCGAAAGCCTAGCGCCTTCTCGGTTAAGGATGTTCGAGAGCTCATACGACCGTCCTCAAACCGCCGAGTCATGGAGTATGTCCAATCCAGAAAATTCTCCTCCTGCAGAGTTCCTGCCACCGAAGAAGAACAATTCATTTCTCTGAACATCCCAGAGAACCTACCAAAACTATGGCAACAACATGGATACACCCACTTACACTTTGGTGTAGTAAAAATCGGCTTAACCCTACACGACCGAAAGGGCCTACTGGTTATAGCACGTATTGCTTTAGTCGACTCAAGACTAAAGTCTTACCAGCAGGCTTGTATCGGAACAGTCCAGACCACATTAAATGCAGGAACAGTATTCGTAACACTGTTTCCAAATTTTAATGTCTCTTTACAAGACCCCAATCTCCTGAAGACACTCAAGGTTCAACTGCAACTAATTGGAGCACCGATGCAAGAGAAAAGTGTAGTTGCGACACTACACCACCAAATCGTCTATCGGATACAGGATCATGCTCTCGATCTTGTACTACCTTCCTCGGATGATGCTCTATACCTAGAGGTTACGTCAGCATCTCAGGCGCCTAACTCTATCCAAATTCCTCACCAAATTACCCCTGAAGAATTGCTACAACGACTACCAGAATCATGGGTCACGAGTTATGAGAAGATGCACCAAGCATCTCAAGCACCAGTACAAATATCTGAAGTCAGTTTCCATTCACGGAGATCCTACTGTCGGGCCGCTTGGCGATGACAAATATGACTTCATAGTCCAATACTCGGAATGAAAAGAGGAGCCTCAACAAATCATGATGATGCAGCTAGATGATTTTCCTCCTCCAGAAGATTTTACAAAAGACAACATCGTCCACAGCCCAAAAATCCTTACAAGAGCGATAAACTCTTCTGGACCGGATCAGCTAAGCCAAGGAGAAAAGGTCCTCAATTGGCAGACAGAGAACGCGCTTGCACAAAATTGACTGTTGACGACTCTCAACCATAAAGTCGATCAAATGGCTGATGGCTATAGTAAATGGCTTAATTCTCTTCAAGGATCGATAACAGAGATTCATGGTCGACTCCATAATCTTCATCAAGAAATGATGAACATGGCACAACACATGACTGTTAATACTTCCCAATTCCGGAGTAAAGAGGCTGAGACATCTAGTCTCAAATACCAGCTAAAGGATCTGCAAAAAAGCCTTGAAAGCATGATAAAAAATCACAACAAGACAGATCCATACTTCCATCCTTTTGAGAATATGCCATCCAACATCCCTATGTACCACGAGTCCTACTCTCCAAGTTTTCTCACCGGTTATCAAAATCAAAGACCAAAAACCCCTCTCCCCGGATTCCTATCATCCGATGAAGCCTTCACGTCTCGTTATGGTACAACGACGGACAGCATCTCAAAAGCAAAACCAACACGGGTAAATGCAAGACCTCAGAAGGAATCAGAACTCCCTGCCAACCAACCAAGAGACCAACTCTAGAATCGTCTTCTTGTCACGAATCCGTTGAAGATCTAAAGCAAAAGAAGCCGGAAATTAGGATCATTGAGTTTTCAATGACAAGTATGCTAGATGCTCTGGGCAACAATAATGGCGAATCAACACCAATCTCGGTGCCTCAACCCTCACAGCCAATAACAATGATAAGCCATTTCTCGAGTACGAGCTCTAGTGGCTACTATTCCAGTTCCGAAGAAGAGTGTTTGCCAAAGCAGTTCGTTATAGGCGAATCTTCAACAATTCCCAAGGAAGAACCAAACATAAATGAAGTTTACTCTAGCGACGAGGAAATGAGATACGCAGCCCCTAAGCATCAAGAGATACCGACAAAGCAATTTGCTGCAAAAATAATGCGTTCGCGTTCGATGACACCCCCTTCAAAAAATGGAATGATCGTCTTGACGAGTTCCATGCGTGGATGAACTCTAAAGCCGTTACGTCTCCCATAGTGCTTGTAATACATCAATTCGCAGCACGGCTATTTGGAGCGCTCAAAGGATGATGGAATTCGCTCGGTGATTATAGACAGCAACAGGTCTATCAAACGACGATACCGTTACTACTAGGCGAAATCCACAGAGAATTCATCGGCACCCCGAATACTCTAAAAGAACAGCTGCAAGAGGATTTCTTCTCAGCAAAATGCTGCTCCTTAAAGAAACGAGATCTGGCAAAACACTTCGAACGACAAACTTGGAGATATTATGCTCTTAATGGTCTCAACAATCCCAGCCTGAAGCACGTCTATCTTTCCTCTATCGACGACTACCTCGGGCAACAAACTAAGCTGTATATGAGAGACCAATGCCAAACAATCGAAGAAATCTCCATTGGTCAAATCCAGCAATACGTCTTCAGAACTCTTGACAAATTCTACAAATAAAAGGAATTTTATATGGAATTAATAGATAAATCTAAGAAGCTATCCAAAATATGTGCCATACCGGATTTATCTATCAAGTGTTCAAAATCCAAAGGGTCTTGCTCATTCGGTTCACGAGGCAAGTCTAACTAATTCACAAAGCCATCTCCGAGACGCTTCAACAACAGGTTCAAACACAAGCGATTTTTCAGAAAAAAACAGAGCTTTCGAAAGACGTCAAGATGTTTTCTATGCCGAAAAGAAGGACATTTCGCAAAAAACTGCCCAAACCAGTCAAAAAAGAAAAAACAATATCTCATCAACTCGATATCCAAGATTGCACCAGACATTGATCTCGACAACCATGATCTAGAATCGGTCCTATCATATGATAGCGACAACAAAGATGCCATCTGTGGTTACTCAGATTCTGACAATTCATCTGAGTCATCATACCAAGAAGGAGACGAAGACTGTTGCTTCAAAATCACCCAAATGCCACGGCAAGACGAAATACAAACCCCACATCTACCGGTGACAATCTTCGATCTCGCGCGAAAGGAAGACCCAGTTCATGCCATCGCATTTATCGACACAGGAGCCTACACAACAATTCTAAATCCCAAGATTCTTCCGTCTTCTATGTGGCTCCCACATTAGCAAGATTTTCGAGTGGCAATTCTAGCTCATTGACGGTTAAGCTCAAGTCAAAACCAATAACGATAGAAATCTTCCCAGGATGCCAAGTAACAACAGAAGTCATGCCTCGCCATGGGCATGCAAGGCATTTTATGTAAACAACCGCGCGGAACAAGCAAGAGGAAAACTCAGATTGGTCATTGACTACAAGCCCCTCAATCAATACCTGCAAGACGTCAAATTCCCTCTACCAAACAAAAGGGCGCTTCTCCAACACCTCCAAGGCGCAACAATATTCTCTAAATTCGACTTAAAATCGGGATTTTGGCAAATAGGAGTGCGCCCAGAAGAAAGGTATAAAACAGCATTTTGTCTCCCAAATCGCCATCTCCAATGGAAGGTTCTGCCGTTCGGTCTCAAGACAGCACCATCGCTATTTCAACATGCAATGTTACGTATATTCAAACGACCTCTCCACATGGCTTTGATATACATCGACGACATCCTCCTGTTTTCATCCAATGAAGAAGAGCATATCCAATCCCTCAGGCAACTTTGAAAAATTGTCAAAGAATACAGAATAATGCTCTCGGCCCGAAAGATGATCATAGCCCAGCACAACATCGACTTTCTTGGGATGCAAATAAAGGATGACCAATTTGCACCACAAGCCCATCTTACCACAACACTTGTTGAATTCCCGGATAAAAATCTCACTAAGCGACAAGTCCAACAATTCCTTGGAGTAATCAATTACATAAGCGACTTTATACCGCAACTTTCGCAGTTGACAATACCACTCAAAAAAATGCTGACGAAGATTCCACCCCAATGGACAAAAAGACAAACCGGCGCAGTCAATAGCCTAAAGCTATAGGTACAAAAGCTACCACCTTTAAAGATTCCCACTTCAGGGATACGTATCCGCCAGACAGACGCAAGCGACAAATATTGGGGAGCCATATTATTTGAAGAGATAGAAAGCAAACGTCAAATCTGTGGATATAAAAGTGGACGCTTTAAAGATTCGAAGATGCATTATCATTCCACGTTCAAAGATATCCTAGCGGTCAAGAACGCCATCGAGAAGTTTGAGTTCCATCTGATAGGACACAAATTTCGCATCAAAATGGATATGTCTTCTTTTCCGAAGATGTTACAATTCAAGCAGAAAATGGTCCCACATCAGCAGTTACTACGATGGAGCGAATGGTTTTCAAAGTACCATTTTGAGTCCTTCTATTTAAAGGGCACAAAGAATACACTCGCTGACATGCTCAGTAGAAGCCCGCCCAAAGAAATCAACATGATGGCAAGCTCCTCATCTACATCAAAGAAGAGCCGCTTCGACTTCAAAGCCAACATACCCGAAGATGCACATCAACTCATCAACAAAAAGACTCTACATGAACATCTTAACGTAAGAATTTTCATGTACCAGTCTATCATCATGTCAAAGCACGGAATCAACTGTCACTACCTAGCGCCAATGGGAATACATCCAGACTACCCGTTTGGACATCTCTACAGGATCGAAAATCACAATATGCCAGAAGAAGTACTATGTTTCCTCTGGTGTATCTGCTCGGTTCACACCATCGGCATCACATTCGACATTCAGTGGCTATATCAATACATTAATTCCCAGCAAGGTCCGAAAGATTGTCTCTCAACCTTCTTGACATGGTTTGCACCATTAACCGTCTGGAGCGGAAAATTGAGAAGATCAGAAAAAGCGATAGGCCTACCATTCAAAAGACTCAAGAAACAAGGAGGTCCTAATCCATTCTTCAACCCTCACACGATTTACTTCTTTCATCGTCCGGTCCAAGTCAACTTCAAATCCGGAAAAGTTCATGCACTACCTACTCTCATCCATAATAACGACTACCATAAAGGAGTACGCCCGAACTTCAACGTCAACGATAATAAAGCGTACAAGGTTTTTATAGAAAATATGAGGTGAGTTTTACAATGGGGGTACACACATATTTATAGGTGAGGTTAGTGCACGCTGACATAAGCGCTTACCTCAGCCTCTTGCGATTACATCATCGCTTACATCATTATTTTGTATTTAATAATTATACATAAATCAAATGCCTCATTAAAACCTTTCCCGAAAAACCCAGTGGGAAAAACCGAGGATAAGGAAAAAGAGTACAAATGATTGTTAGTGGAGCATTTTTAATGCTCCATTTCGAACTCGATGATGTGTTTGTCGCAGCAGCCGTAATGATCTCCTGGACAGTTGTATTCGATCTCCGGCTCTTCATATGGAGTTTCTGGTTGTGTTTCTGTATTGACGTCGATGTTGAACATTTTTCTGATATCGTCGATGTTTATCGTATCATCTGGGAGCTGCGCATCTTGAAAGTATTTCGGTGGACATGTTTGAGACATGTGTTCTTGTTTTACTTCGTTCGTGTTCGGAATGGCTGCCTCGATTTCTTGCTTCATCATAAAGTATTGCAGATCTTCATCGAGGCTCATTTGATAGTCGATGGGATAGTATGACCAATTAGGAATGAACGGAATGGGAAATGTTTGCCTGGCATTGTTGAGACGAAATGCATGAGTCTGAAAATCTTCGTACGCTTTATTGTCGTTGACGTTGAAGTTCGGGCGTACTCCTTTATGGTAGTCGTTATTATGGATGAGAGTAGGTAGCGCATGAACTTTTCCGGATTTGAAGTGGACTTGGACCGGACGATGAAAGAAGTAAATCGTGTGAGGGTTGAAGAATGGATTAGGACCTCCTTGTTTCTTGAGCCTTTTGAATGGTAGGCCTATCGCTTTTTCTGATCTTCTCAATTTTCCGCTCCAGACGGTTAATGGTGCAAACCATGTCAAGAAGGTTGAGAGACAATCTTTCGGATCTTGCTGGGAATTGATGTATTGATATAGCCACTGAATGTCGAATGTGATGCCGATGGTGTGAACCGAGCAGATACACCAGAGGAAACATAGTACTTCTTCTAGCATATTGTGATTTTCGATCCTGTAGAGATGTCCAAACGGGTAGTCGGATGTATTCCCATTGGCGCTAGGTAGTGACAGTTGATTCCGTGCTTTGACATGATGATAGACTGGTACATGAAAATTCTTACGTTAAGATGTTCATATAGAGTCTTTTTGTTGATGAGTTGATGTGCATCTTCGGGTATGTTGGCTTTGAAGTCGAAGCGGCTCTTCTCTGATGTAGATGAGGAGCTTGCCATCATGTTGATTTCTTTAGGCGGGCTTCTACTGAGCATGTCAGCGAGTGTATTCTTTGTGCCCTTTAAATAGAAGGACTCAAAATGGTACTTTGAAAACCATTCGCTCCATCGTAGTAATTGTTGATGTTGGACCATTTTCTGCTTGAATTGTAACATCTTTGGAAAAGAAGACATATCCATTTCGATGCGAAATTTGTGTCCTATCAGATGGAACTCAAACTTCTCGATGGCTTTCTTGACCGCTAGGATTTCTTTGAACGTGGAATGATAATGCATCTCCGAATCTTTAAAGCGTCCACTTTTATATCCACAGATTTGACGTTTGCTTTCTATCTCTTCAAATAATATGGCTCCCCAATATTTGTCGCTTGCATCTGTCTGGAGGATCCGTATCCCTGAGGAGGGAATCTTTAAAGGTGGTAGCTTCTGTACCTCTAGCGTTAGCCTTTTGACTGCGTCGGTTTGTCGTTTTATCCATTGGGTGGATTCTTTGTCAGCATTTTTTGGAGTGGTCTTGTCAGCTGCGAAAGTTGCGGTATAAAGTCGCTTATGTAATTGATTACTCCAAGGAATTGTTGGACTTGTCGCTTTGTGAGATTTTCATCCGGGAATTCAACAAGTGTTGTGGCAAGATGGGCTTGTGGTGCAAATTGACCATCCTTTATTTGCATCCCAAGAAAGTCGATGTTGGGCTGGGCTATGATCATCTTTCGGGCCGAGAGCATTATTCCGTATTCTTTGACAATTTTTTGAAGTTGCTTGAGGGATTGTATATGCTCTTCTTCATTGGATGAAAACATGAGGATGTCGTCGATGTATATCAAAGCCGTGTGGAAAAGTGGTTTGAATATAAGTAACATTGCCTGTTGAAATACCGATGGTGCTGTCTTGAGACCGAAAGGCAGGACCTTCCATTGGAGATGGCGATTTGGGAGACAAAATGCTGTTTTATACCTTTCTTCTGGGCGCACTCCTATTTACCAAAATCCCGATTTTAAGTCGAATTTAGAGAATATTGTTGCGCCTTGGAGGTGTTGGAGAAGCGCCCTTTTGTTTGGTAGAGGGAATTTGACGTCTTGCAGGTATTGATTGAGGGGCTTGTAGTCAATGACCAGTCTGAGTTTTCCTCTTGCTTGTTCCGCGCGGTTGTTTACATAAAATGCCTTGCATGCCCATGGCGAGTTTGTTGACTCGACGATTCCTTGACCTACAAGCTGGTCACACTCGTCGTTGGCTTGTTGTAATAGAGTGGGTGGCATTCCGGTATGACTTGCCTTTGTTGGAGTAGTGTGAATATTTTCTTTGAAGGGTAAAGATACGAAGAACTCCGAGTTTAGCTATAGTGGATTGTTGCACTTCTGTAGAAAATCCGTGTGGGAGTCCGCACATAAAATTATTGTTATTTCTTCTTTGATCTTGTCGAATATTGGGGACAGAGCTCCTTCGATTGTGAATAGGCGCGGTATTGTTGTGAATGCCTTGAAGAGATTTTTCCATTTTACTCCTCGTGTTTCGATTGATATATCGAAATTCTTCTTCAGCGTATGGTAAGTGTCCCATCCTAGAATTAAGTCTTTTCCAGGTGCAGATGAACCCATGACTTCTGTTGTTACTTGGCATCCTGGGAAGATTTCTATCGTTATTGGTTTTGACTTGAGCTTAACCGTCAATGAGCTAGAATTGCCACTCGAAAATCTTGCTAATGTGGGAGCCACATAGAAGACGGAAGAATCTTGGGATTTAAAATTGTTGGGTAGGCTCCTGTGTCGATAAATGCGATGGCATGAACTGGGTCTTTCTTTCGCGCGGGATCGAAGATTGTCACCGGTAGATGTGGGGTTTGTATTTCGTCTTGCCGTGGCATTTGGCTGATTTTGAAGCAACAGTCTTCGTCTCCTTCTTGGTATGATGACTCAGATGAATTGACAATATCTGAGTAACCAAAAATGGCATCTTTGTCGTCGATATCGTATGATAAGACCGATTCTAGATCATGGTTGTCGAGATCAATGTCTGGTGCAATCTTGGATATCGAGTTGATGAGATATTGTTTTTTCTTCTTTGACTGGTTTGGGCAATTTTTTGCGAAATATCCTTCTTTTCGGCATAGAAAACATCTTGACGTCTTTCGAAAGCTCTGCTTTTTTCTGAAAAATCGCTTGTGTTTGAACATGTTGTTGAAGCGTCTCTGAGATGGCTTTCTAATTTGTTAGACTTGTCTCATGAACCGCAGGAGCAAGACCCTTTGGATTTTAAACACTTGATAGATAAATCCGGTCTGGCACATATTTTGGATAGCTTCTTAGATTTATCCATGAATTCCATCCAAATTTCCTTTTGTTTGCAGAGTTTGTCAAGAGTTCTGAAGACGTATTGCTGGATTTGACCAATGGAGATTTCTTCGATTGTTTGGCATTGGTCTCTGATATACAGCTTAGTTTGTTGCCCGAGGTAGTCGTCGATAGAGGAAAGGTATGCGTGCTTCAGGCTGGGATCGTTGAGACCATTAAGAGCATAATATCTCCGAGTTTGTCGTTCGAAGTGTTTTGCCAGATCTCGTTTCTTTAAGGAGCAGCATTTTGCTGAGAAGAATTCCTCTTGCAGCTATTCTTTTAGATGATTCGGGGTGCCGATGAATTCTCTGTGGATTTCGCCTAGTATTAACAGTATCGTCGTTTGATAGACATGTTGTTGTCTATATTCACCGAGCGAATTTCACCATTCTTTGAGCGCTCCAGATAGCCGTGCTGCGAATTGCTATATTACAAGCTCTATGGGAGACGTAATGGCTTCAGAGTTCATCCACGCATGGAACTCGTCAAGACGATCATTCCATTTTTCAAAGGGGATGTCATCGAACGTGAACGTCATTATTTTTGCAGCAAATTGCTTTGTCGGTATCTCTTGATGCTTAGGGGCTGTGTATCTCATTTCCTCGTCGCTAGAGTAAACTTCATTTATGTTTGGTTCTTCCTTGGGAATTGTTGAAGGTTCGTCTATAACGAACTGCTTTGGCAAACACTCTTCTTCGGAACTGGAATAGTAGCCACTAGAGCTCGTACTCGAGAAATGGCTTATCATTGTTATTGGCTGTGAGGGTTGAGGCACCGAGATTGGTGTTGATTCGCCATTATTGTTGCCCAGAGCATCTAGCATACTTGTCATTGAAAACTCAATGATCCTAATTTCCGGCTTCTTTTGCTTTTGATCTTCAATGGATTCGTGACTAGAAGACGAGTCTAGAGTTGGTCTCTTGGTTGGGTTGGCAGCTAGTTCTGATTCCTTCTGACGTCTTCCTTTTACCCGTGTTGATTTTGCTTTTGAGATGCTGGTTGTCATTGTACCATAACGAGATGTGAAGACTTCATCGGATAATAGGAATCCAGGGAGAGGGGTTTTTGGTCTTTGATTTTGATAACCGATGAGAAAACTTGGAGAGTAGGACTCGTGGTACCTAGGGATGTTGGATGGCATATTCCCAAAAGGATGGAAGTATGGATCTGTCTTGTTGTGATTTTTTATCATGCTTTCAAGGCTTTTTTGCAGATCCTTTAGCTGGTATTTGAGACTAGACGTCTCAGCCTCTTTACTCCGGAATTGGGAAGTATTAACCATCATGTGTTGTGCCATGTTCATCATTTCTTGATGAAGATTATGGAGTCGACCATGAATCTCTGTTATCGATCCTTGAAGAGAATTAAGCCTTTTACTATAGCCATCAACCATTTGATCGACTTTATGGTTGAGAGTCGTCAATAGTCGATTTTGTGCAAGCGCGTTCTCTGTCTGCCAATTGAGGACTTTTTCTCCTTGGCTTAGCTGATCCGGTTCAGAAGAGTTTATCGCTCTTGTAAGGATTTTTGGGCTGTGGGCGATGTTATCTTTTGTAAAATCTTCTGCAGGAGGAAAATCATTTGGCTGCATCATCATGATTTGTTGAGGCTCCTCTTTTCTTTCCGAGTATTGGACTATGAAGTCATATTTGTCATCGCCAAGCGGGCTGACAGTAGGATCTCTTTCGAGATACCTTTTGTAAAGAGGGTCCTTCTTTTTTCTCCTTCTTCGTCGGATGTCATCGTCTAATTTGTACTATGCGTCTAGACAAGCAGTACATGAACAAACATCAAAATATTGATGTCCGTTTTCGTCCTTGAAAGGATATAGGACTGATCCGTCTTGGCCAAAAGAGATTGGCTGGAGAGTCATTTGACTCGTTGGTCGCCCAAAGACGTCGTTTTCATCGATTTGTATAGCAAACTGAGTGAACAGTTGCCGTCGGAATGATGACGATCTTGCCTTTTCGAATTTGATTTCAGTTGTTCCATCGTTCCGTGAATGGAAACTGACTTTAGATATTTGTACTGGTGCTTGAGACGCTTGGTGCATCTTCTCATAACTCGTGATCCATGATTCTGGTAGTCGTTGTAGCAGTTCTTCGCGGGTAATTTGGCGAGGAATTTGGATAGAGTTAGGCGCCTGAGATGCTGACGTAACCTCTAGGTATAGAGCATCATCCGAGGAAGGTAGTACAAGATCGAGGGCATGATCTTGTATCCGATAGACGATTTGGTGGTGTACTGTCGCAACTACACTTTTCTCTTGCATCGGTGCTCCGATTAGTTGCAGTTGAACCTTGAGTGTCTTCAGGAGATTGGGGTCTTGTAGAGAGACATTAAAATTTGGAAACAGTGTTACGAATATTGTTCCTGCATTTAATGTGATCTGGACTGTTCCGATACAAGCCTGCTGGTAAGACTTTAGTCTTGAGTCGACTAAAGCAATACGCGCTATAACCGGTAGGCCCTTTCGGGCGTGTAGGGTTAAGCCGATTCTTACTACACCAAAGTGTAAGTGGGTGTATCCATGTTGTTGCCATAGTTTTGGTAGGTTCTCTGGGATGTTCAGAGAAATGAATTGTTCTTCTTCGGTGGCAGGAACTTGGCTGGAGGAGAATTTGCTGGATTGGACATACTCCATGACTCGGCGGTTTGAGGACGGTCGTATGAGCTCTCGAACACCCTTGACCGAGAAGGCGCTAGGCTTTCGGGAAAAGTATTCATATGGATTTACGAGTGGAATGGTAGTTTCGGATAGTTGATCTCCCGGGACATGCTCTATTTCGTAAAGGGAGTTGATGTTGCTGGAAGAATTGCTAGAAGAAGGATGGTTTTTGCTTTTTGATTTGGGTAAGGTAAAGATTGCGAACTAGGAATCAATGGTTGAAGGATTAGAAGTAGACATATCAGAGAGATTGTTTTTCAGAACATTCAAAACAATCAGTTATAAATAGTGATTCATTCGATCATAACACAAGTCTTTAGTTTTGATACCAAATCTAAAGGTAAGCACAGATAGTCAGACGTATTGACTAAATCGGACCTAAATCGTATTGACAGACGAGGGTAATAATATCTAGATAAAGAAAGTGTCACACGTTTGTTTATGCTCAAATGCAAATCACAAAATTTATTCAAAACTTTACATTATTTTCCACACTGAAAAGAAAAAAAACAATATTTTAAATAACGAATTATCTAATTTGTTTGCACCGTTGCACGTCCCCAAATCCACTCACAATTGATGATGGCGAAGCTAGATGAGCCAGCATGTAAACAACTGGCACCACTCAATTTTTATTTTTTTAAGTTAAATGTTATAACAAATTTCAAATTAAACTTCGAAAATTGAAATTTTAAACCTAATACTCAAGATGAGGCTGTTAGGCGTTTGTTTAGCCTTCTTTTACCTCAGTGTGAGATTCTTTTACCTCAGTATGAGGTTATTATGTGAAATCTCTTTTCTCGTTCAGTGCATTCTATTGTTCTGTTGGTGTTCTTATCTGGCGAATCAGGATCACATTTCGAAAAAATAGGAAATGGATTCACCAAAACCAATCTTGGATCTTTAGTACCAGATTCGGTTGTTTGAAAGTGGAGGTTCTTGCAAGTTCACACTTCTGTATTGCGGATGATTTCCGCACAGTTCTCAGGCTCATCAAAACGGTGCATTATCATCTATGTAGCCAAGTTTTGTGATGTTTCTCATGCGCTAGGCGCTGCAGCATTTTCGGGCAGTAGATCTAGTGTGTCTTCTGATTCCCAAGGCTTCATCTCAACTTTTAGCACTTTTGGTGTTTCCAACTTTAATTGCTTCGGTGTTATATATACTTATATCTATTGTGTTTTTCTTGATGCAACGGTCTTTTTAGCTAGGTTGGTTGTCCTGTTTTACTTGTTGAATAATTTTCTTACTTATTAAATAATTTTTTCATGGATAAGTTTAAGCTTTATAAGACTAGAAGAGAATCCGCGCGATGCGCATGTTTTATTTTAATTTGAATTTTAAATAATATGTTTTTAGATCTATATTTTAACTATTGTTTTATTTTTTTTTATTTTTTATTTTTATATTTTTTTAATGATTTGTGTAATCTCTTTCATACATCATTTTGCGAATCTTTATTTGTTCTTCAATTTTCACTCTTTTCATTTGTTTAAATCATAATTTTGTCAAAAAAAAAGTTTAAATCTTAATATTATAATACTTTTTATTTTTTTCAATTTATCATTTACAGGTTTTCTTTTATACATCCTTCATTGAATCTCTTTATTTTCCATGTTTTAAAATTTTATATATTTTGGCATTCATTCTTCTTTTTATTTATTTATTTTCTTTTTGCCTATATTTTTATATATAATTGGTTATCTTATCGAATTTTATTGAATATTTCGTTGTGTTTTATGATTTTATAGATTGCAGTTAACTTTTTAATTTATTCAATATCATAATGATTTTTACTTGTACCAAAATTTAATTATCCAAATTTATATAAAAATAAAAATTTAATCACTCAAAAAAATAAAATATAATGGTATATTTAATATTATGTATTATATAAATTTATATATTTATTATGTTTTTAAATTAAATTAGAATTTCATTTACTTATAACAATTTTTAAATAGTTGAATTCAATTTAATGATTTTATGTATAGTTAATTGTACATATGATAATATTTACTTATGTTACTTGATGTTTCAAAAAAAATAATTAATTGTTTTTTTCATTTTATCATTTTAAGGATTTTATTTATATGTCTTTATTTGAATCCATGTCTTTTTCCTTGCTTTAGTTTTTTTTTATATATATTTGTATCCTTTTTTCTTGGTTTTTTTTCTTATTTTCTAATTTTTTTTTATATAATTTTTTATTTTTTCGATTTTTTATTGAATATTTTTTTGTGTCTTACGATTTTATAGGTTGTTAACTTATTAATTTATTCAATATCATAATTGTTTTTCACTTGTACCAAAGTATAATATCCTAATTTATTTTAAAAAGGATTAATCACTGAAAATAAAATAAAGTAGAATAATATATTTAAAATTATGTATTATATAAGATTTATATTTTTATAATATTTTAAAAACTAAATTTGAAATTTATTTACTTATAATAATTTGTAAATAGTTAAATTTCAATTTAATGATTTTTATGTAGAGTTAATTGTACATATGTTAATATTTATTTATGTTTTTTGATGTTTTAAAATAATAATTAATTGTTTATATACTAGAGAAATAAAGTTGAGGTTGATCAATAAAAAGAAGTTGATGTGTTATCCCTTCACCTATTATATAGTAGATATATAATAGATGATGATTTGTGATTTGTAAATATGTTATTTGTTTATTTTTTATAATGATTTTTGTTGTTGTTGAATATGTGATTTATTGTTTTATATACCGTAGTAATTGATATTTTATTAAATATATAACTGAAGAAATAATTTAATCTAAAATAATAAGAAAGTGAAAATTGATTTTGTTTATTTTATGTTAAGACTATATCTTTTTATATGGATGTGTTTAAATTTAAAATTAATATGATCGCGACATGTGGTAAGTAAATCGATCATATTTTGACACGTGTCGCGATTATAATATACTATCTCTGTCCCATTTTAAGTGATTTTCTAGAGAAAAGCACAAAGATTATGAAAACTACTTTTTAAAAAGAAATTATCATTTAATAAAAAAATTGAAAACAATAAAAATAATAAAAAAAGTTAGCAAACTCTTCAACTTCTTCAACCAAAACCTTTTAGTTAATGTATTAGATTAAAATAAATTAAAATTTTGCATAGATAAGTGGGAAAATCACTTAAAATGGGACAAAACAAAAATCCTTGAAAATCATTTATAATGGGACAGAGAGAGTATTAAATAGATAAAATTTAAATTTATGAGTAGTTAGATTTTTATAAATAAATAAGTGTTAGTATGTTATAGAAACAATATAAGAATGTTTTAAAGAAAATTGTCAAGTAGTACTCATAGTCTAATGGATAAAACAGTTGTCTTAAATTGAGAGGATTGTGGGTTTGAATCCTATGAATGCAAATTTTATTACAAATAAAATGACTTTTTAAAAATTAAATAGTCAATGACATCCTCTTTCATATAGTAGATTTCAGTTTGACTCCAAAAAATAAAAAGCCTAATACTTTCACTAAAATATAAATATGGATCCGCCAGACGAATACCATCACTAACAAAAAAAATCTCCTATGTAAGCCATCCAACATGAGCTTTGCACTTTTACAAGTGAGCTAGAAAGTCGCGCAATTGCGTTCAATAAATTTGACCAAATCGGTTTCATTTCTCAGTTTCCACCAAATATGAAAACAATCTTTTTAAAAATCAAAAAAAAAATCTTTTGTATATATATAATATAGGTGATGGAATGCATGTGCGCAAAGTTTACTTTTTGGTTTTTTCTTCTATTATTGATTTTTTTAATCTAATAAAGAATCTATGTTGACTAAAAATGGACGTGTTATAAAAGTCATACTAACCCTTTTATTATCTTTAAACGTTTCCAATCATTAATCTTGCCTAAAATCCATCAATACTAAATAATTTTAAGGTTGTCAACAAAATTTATAGAATCTTAAGAATCCCTAGTGTTACTCTACTCCATTTTTAAACCATCTCTATCTCACTAACTTTTATTCCTCTTATATAATTTTCGGTTTAGACTTGAAATTAAGACTAGAATTGTTAAATTTGAAGTCAATGATTGCTTTTTTTTAAACAAGATTAACCATTCTCACCGTTAAAAATTATTATTTTAATAGTTCGATTTTCTTGATGAAAATTAGTACTTACAAAAGGAATTTGAAAACAGAATTGATTTCATATACTTCAAAACATTATATATAAGTTTTTGGTTAAATCATATAGACTCACATTCATGTCACTCATCCACTAAAAAATTGTTAAAAAAAAATACTTCATCCGTTTTATAAAAAGTGTCGTTTTAAAATTTTATTTTTGTTTCATAAAAAGTGTCGTTTTACATTTTCAATGCAAAATTTTAAATAAAAATCCAGTTTTGACTCTACTAATTTAATGTAATAATTAGAGAGATGGTTTTTTTAAATATGTGAACAATGATAAAACAAAAGTTTTAATAGTTTTGTGAAATGTATCAAAGTGATATTTTTTTGAAACGTAGAGAGTATCGATATGTTTACGTAGGATTCATCTGAAAAATGAATGGTTCAATAATCAAGGACCTCACCTCACTACAACAAATAATTACTCCATTAATTTGCTACGACAATCATGTTTAGATCAAAAATCATAGTCATAATCAGATTATATATCATCATTACATCGCATTAATTAAGATTACAAGTTTCTCTACTTAGACGAACTTTCTCTATCAGAAGATCAAATCAGATTAATAATAAGAGGTATCAAAAGCAACATCACTCCAAAACCCAAAAGTTAGATCAAATTACATAATCATAATTAATGCAAAGAAATTATAAATCATAACTAATGCGAATATGTGTCAGGTTTTTTTCTTTTCTTAAATAAAAAGATCCCCACCACTAGTACATAAACAAACAACCAAACAAATTTTCAATTTTCCCACCAATCATATTTAATACTTAAAATTCAGAAGAAAAAAAAGTCTTACAGTAAACGAGTCACACCGATCAAGAAAAAATATTAAAATAATCATATAAAGAGCCTTAGAAACCTCACCGAACTTTCATTTTACCCCATCTCTGTTTCTTCTTCTTCTCTCTCTCCTTCTCTCTCATTCTCCTCTTGTTTACTCCACTACCAATCTCTCTCTCTTTCTTCTTTCTTCGTTATTACCTCAAATCTTCTCTCTCATCCTCTGTTTCGCTATCAATCGTTTTTTCCCAAAACCTTTTTGAATAAACTCTCAAGATCTTCCAAAAGTTTACTCTTTTCTTCTCCATTAGAGAATGAGCTTATTCGCATAGTTAATGGATCTATCAAACCGTCCTAATCTCCCTCGGGATCTGGGCTTTCCTCCGCCATCACCACCACCGCCTTTTTTCCACCGTGCGAGCTCGACGGGGACAAATTTTCCGATCATAGTCGTCACCGTGATCGGAATCTTAGCCACAGCTTTCTTGCTTGTAAGCTATTACGTTTTCGTTATCAAATGCTGTCTCAATTGGCACAGAATCGACATTCTTGGCCGATTCTCCTTGTCCCGACGGCGACGCAACAACCAAGATCCTTTAATGGTTTACGCCCCAGAGCGTAGAAACCGTGGTCTCGATGAATCCGTCATTAGAGCAATCCCAATCTTCAAATTCAAGAAGACGAGAGATGGAGATCACCAAAACGACGGCGTTTATACAGGAGGAGAGGAAGAAGAGAAGAGCTCTCAGGAATGCTCTGTTTGTTTGAGTGAGTTTCAAGAAGAGGAGAAGCTGAGGATTATCCCAAATTGTTCTCATTTGTTTCATATCGATTGCATCGATATTTGGCTTCAGAACAATGCCAATTGTCCTTTGTGTCGAACTAGGGTTTCTTGTGACGCAAGTTTGCCTCCGGATCGGATTTCTGGTCCGAGCTCTTCCCCCGAAAATCTGGTTCTTGATACCGTCATGGTTCGAGGTGAGAACGAGTTTGTGGTCATTGAGTTGGGTATAGGGAATACAAATAGTATTGGTAGTGACCGAGAAAGTCCGAGAAACAGAAGGTTACTTGTCGAACAAGAAAGGTCAAATTCGGGCCGGTTATTGACCCTAAACTCTAAAAATCCGATCAGTCCTTCTCCGAGGAAGCTTGACAGAGGAGGGTTTCATGGAAAAGGAAGAAAGCTTCACAAAGTCACAAGTATGGGAGACGAATGTATCGACATTAGAAGAGAAAAAGATGAGCAGTTCGGTAGTGTTCAACCCATCAGGAGATCAATCTCAATGGATTCCTCGGCGGATCGACAGCTGTATTTGGCGGTCCAAGAGGCGATTTTCCGGAAAAACCAGGAAATTCCGGTGGTCGGAGACGGAGGAGGATGCAGCAGTAGTAGTGGCAATGTTAGTAATTGCAGAGTGAAGAGATCTTTCTTCTCTTTTGGGAGCAGTAGACGTTCTCGAAGTTCTTCCATATTGCCTCTTTATTTTGAACCCTAACGAGCTTTGCTTCTTCGTTTTCTTTTTCTTGTTTCTTTTCTACATTCGTTTTTATTATTCTTTTCCCAATGAGATGGGTTTTATTATTTGGTCGGTGAGGTAGGAGAGAAATATAGGTGTGTTTAGATTTTATAAGTCAAAAGAGTTGTTGAGATGTGTTAAATTATTCAACTTTTTAAGTTTGAAAAACTCAAAAATCTCATCTTGCCAATGACAGAATATGAACATACATATTAGTGTTTTGATATGTTACATTAATTATGTAACAAAGATGTTGCATCCTATTGCAAAACTTTTTACCAATCGTTTTTTTTTTCCTTACTTTCTTTGGGTTAAAAGTCAGATTAATCCTAGAATCTACATTAAACCATATCACAGTTTTAACTTATATAATCGAGCATTTTCTCAACCAACATTGATCGCATAATGTTTCTTATATTATAACACATATAACACATGTCAAAATCTAATCGATTAATTTGACGCATGTTATGATTATGTTAATTATCAATTTTTAAACATCCAATTTTATATAATAAAATATATATTTCAAGTAAAACAAATAATAATGTAGGGAAGAGACGAAGAGTGGTCGGAGGAAAGTGGAAACTTAAGGGATCATGAGAATCCAAAAAGTAAACGAAAAGAAAAAGTTATGGTATGGAAGGACTTAAAAAGAGACCCTACCATTGATTTTTTTGTTTTGTTTTTGTCATCACTTACCATTGATTTAGTCTTTGAGGGTTTTATTGCATTTATTGGTCGGTCCATACAAATATATTTCAAACTATGAATACTATTGAGATTATATTTGTTTATCTTTTTATATATTGCTACATAAATGTAGAGACACACACAAGCTTTTGATTTCTTCTTTGAGAAAGGTGGGGACTTTTGAGGATGAGATCATGTTTAAGAATTTGTACTTTGATATGTGATTTCATGGACCGGGTTAACTACTGATGGGTCAGATTCGGGCTCGAACTTTGTCTACAAATTAATTGGTCCGTAAGATTTGATTTTTTCACTGGATTCTAAAAAGCCTGCTCATTCTATGAAAACGAACCTAATCAAACCAACAAAAAAATGGATTATACCGAACTATATTTATAAACCAAAGTTTATAAAACGAAACTGATTGAACAAAAAAAAAAATTAAATAAATAAAACGAAACTGAGCC
Source organism: Alliaria petiolata (assembly GCA_020283515.1). Taxonomy (NCBI): domain Eukaryota; kingdom Viridiplantae; phylum Streptophyta; class Magnoliopsida; order Brassicales; family Brassicaceae; genus Alliaria; species Alliaria petiolata. The sequence goes on from JAHZTW010000005.1 coordinate 10,417,875, forward strand.
AACCAAACGAAAATAACTAAAAATCATTTTCAGAATTTAAGTCTATACCGGAACAGCAAAAAAATTGAAATCAACTAGTTATTTTTACATGGAGAATGATTTACATGGAGAAGATATAACAACAAAAAATTTGAAATCAACTAGTTATTTTTACAGTATCATTAATTATTTCAGGGGACACGAAGGGAGGAGCCCGTAAAAAGCTGTTCAAGCCCATGATTAATGTTGGAGGATGCACTAAGAAACGGCTGGTTCAAGCAATCATGACTCCACGCAAACGGAAGATAACAAAGGAGAATTGTCTCGGGGAAAAGGAAAAACTGGATAAGGGGAAAGTTGGAGATCCGTCGGAGGGTCCGGACAAATGTAAAACTATTGATTAGTGAAGATTATGAGTTGGAACTGTCAGGGATTAGGAAATCCCTACACAATAAGATACTTACGGGAACTTTAGAAGTAATTTATGCCAGATTTTTTTTTTTTCAGAAACCAAACCATATTTTATTTTTTACAACAATTGTAATTTCATTCCGGGTATAATAAATTGTTTACGGTTGAACCGGTTGGAGCAAGCGGAGGATTTGCATTATTTTTAATGATATTTATGATGTTAAAATGTTATTCTCAAATAATCGAATAATTGATATTGAGCCAATGATTGATGGTCAAATAAACTATTTATCTTTTGTTTACGGAGATCCTGTTCATAAATATAGGATTCAAGTTTGGGAAAGAATTAAACGAACTGGGTTAACCAGACCGGAACCGTGGTTCTTAATCGGAGATTTTGATGAAATAACCGGAAATCATGAAAAACAAGGAGGCACCCTTAGACAGGCGTCGACTTTTTTATGGATTTTAACATGATGATTTCAAATTACGGATTGTTAGACTTCCCATCACGTGGTAATACATTATCTTGGTGAGGTAGACGAAGTGGAAAAATAGTAAGATGTGGACTAGATAGAGTTATGGCGTCGGAGAAATGGCATGATAGGTTCCTACACTCTTATGTCGAGTACCTTAGATTGATTAGTTCAGATCATAGACTGATAATAGCAACGATTGAGGCAAAAATCCCAAAATGGAGACGATAATTCATGTTCAATAAGAGATGGATGGGACAAGACGGATTAATGGAATCAATTGCAAGAGGTTGGCAATATGATCCGGGCAACGACCCTCAAACCTTGGTGGACAAAATCGGTAATTGTCGATATGAAATATCTAAATGGAGACTAGAAAAAAAACCATACGGAAAATATAAAATTACGGAACTACAACGGCTATTAGAGAAAATACAGAATGATGATTCCCGCACTCAAGAAGACCTAAATGACATAACACGAAAGCTCCAAGAGGCTTATAAGGATGAGGACCAATTATGGCAACAGAAGAGTCGTAACTTATGGAATAAAAATGAGGATCTCAATACAAAATTTAATCACACAGTGACAAAACAACTATTAATAGGATTGAGGGTCTTCATAATAAAGATGGGGTATGGGTGACAGGCGAAAGTAAAGTGAAAAAAGTAGCGGTGGAATATTTTGATGAACTATTTACGTCTACTACTCCAAAATCTTTTGAGGATGCGCTTGGAGAAATAAGTACGGAAATATTGAACAGTGACAGTGAACAATTAATGAAAGAGGCAACAGAGGAGGAGGTTCGACTGGCACTTTTTATGATGCACCTAGAGAAGGGCACATGACCGGATGGGATGACTGCTCTCTTTTTCCAGAAATCATGGCATTTAATAAAAGGATGATGTGATAACAATGGTAAACGATTTCTTATCATCGGGCGTTTTTGATCAGCGGTTAGATATGACATATATGTTTCACCCCGAAAACAGATAGACCCACTCGTATGACGGAATTTCAATCCATTAGCTTATGTAATGTGGGATACAAAATTATTTCAAAAGTTCTGTGTTAAAGACTTCAAAGTTTGTTACCCCGGCTGATCTCTGAGACTCAGTCTGCCTTCGTGTCTGGGATACTTATTTCGGATAATATTCTAATTTCCTAGGAAATGTTTTATGGTCTCCGAACGAATAAATCTTGCAAGCGGGAGTATATGGCAGTGAAAACGGATATGAGTAAAGCTTATGACCGAGTTGAATGGTCTTTTATAAAACATCTACTATGGAAAATGGGTTTTGCGGAAAAATGGATTACATGGATGATGTGGTGCATTCAGTCGGTGCAATACAAGGTTCTTATTAACGACCAACCAAGAGGATATATCAAACCAAAACGAGGGCTTCGACAAGGAGATCCACTATCCCCATACATTTTTATCCTATGTACAGAAGACTTAATAGCAAATATACGGAAAGCAGAACGAGAAAAATTGATTACTGGATTGAAAGTTGCGCGAGGGAGCCCCCCGGTATCTCACATGTTTTTTACGGATGATAGTTTGTTTTCCTGTAAGGCAAATAAAGAGGAAACTCAAACATTGCTAAATATTTTACGACCGTATGAGGCGGTGTAGGATAACAAATAAATTTCGACAAATCATCGGTGCAATTTGGACATACGGTGGAGGACGACATTATGGCGGAAATCCATCAAACTTTGGTCATTATGAATGTCGGCGGAATGGGGACATATCTGGGCATACCAGAATGCCTTGGAGGCGCAAAAACCAATATTTTTAATTACCTTGTAAAACGTCAACCGAAACGGGTAACCGGTTGGACATCTAGATTAATGTCCGAATGAGGAAAAGAAATCTTAATCAAGTCAGTAGCGACTGCGATGCCAACATACACTATGTCGTGTTTTAGGCTACCCAAAGCGGTCACTACGAAGCTTACGAGCACAGTTGCCCAATTATGGTGGAGCACAAATGGAACATCACAGGGCATGCATTGGTTAGCTTGGAAAAAACTTTGCAAACATAAGTCGGAGGGGGACTGGGCTTTCGGGTTATTGAGGATTTTAATACGGCGCTTCTTGCCAAACAACTTTGGTGAGTTATTGACCATCCATAATCTTTATTTTCCATGGTTTTCAAAGGACGATACTTCAGAAACGGAATCCCATTGGATCCTATACGGTCCTACTCTCCATCGTATGGTTGGAAGAGTATTATATCTGTTCGATCTCTGGTACAAAAAGGGCTCACTAAAAGAGTTAGTTCAGGTAATTCTAGCTTTGTATGAAATGATCCATGGATTCCTGCATCTCGCGCGAGATCAGCAACATGTCGTGGATATAATTTGTACCTCGAGTTAACAGTAAGTCAATTGATTGACCCCGTAACAGCGGCGTGGAATTTGCCATTAATCGAACAATTAATTGTTTCAGAGGATATACCCTTGATTACTGGGATCTCTACTACCAAGGAAAATCGACGAGATATACTAAGTTGGAACTTCACAAAAACGGGGCGATATACGGTCAAGTCTGGTTACACTACGGAACAGGAATTTCCATCAGATGGAGATTCACATAGGTTTTATGGACCGGATGTTAGCCTACTCTAGGGACATGCCTCGAAGTAGAGATGTCAATTGGACCCGCTGCCCGCGGGCCAAGCCTAAATAGGAGTGAAGCGGGGCGGGCTTGGGCCTTGTAAAACTTTTCTGCCTTATTTGCGGGCCTAGCGGGCAGACCCGTGCGGATAGGCGGGTTGAGCGGGTACAACCGCTGCGGATTTGCGGGTCAGGCGGACAAAAGTCACAAAACATCGATTTCATCCAAATCGATTCACCCACTCAAATTTCAATTCATCTTCTCCAATATAGTGATCTACTAGCTATTTCGGAGATCCGTGGACGGTGGGTGGTTTCGAGACTCTTGAAAAGTGGGTTATCACAACTTGATTTTTAGCTGGATCAATACCGTTAGTGAGAACTACCCACCTCCACTCGATGCTCATCTTGTAGGTTTTCTTTTCATTTCTCACAACTTTGGTCTTGATGAATGAGTACACTTTCTAATTGGATTATATTTTTGAGCTTTTTTTTCAGGTTGCCTCTTTCATGACTGTTTGGAGCAAAATGCAGCCTGATTATGCTGCTAATATGTGGAATGAAGCCTGGAACAAGACTTGGAACAGAGGTATTAAAATTTGTGTTCTTTTTTTCTGTATACCTTTCGATCTCTTACTCCTTTATCGATAAGTGGCCTTTTTTAGTTCGATTTTCCTTGTTGTTGTAATCGTTAATTGCTAAACATCTTCATGATTCATAGATGATAATCTTTACTTTAGTGCTTACGCTCATTTGAAATGGTCCTAATATTTGATTCATGAATTTAGCTCCCAATTGTTGCAAAATCTCCTTTACTCTCTTGCTGCAATTCCATATCAGATTACTCAATGTACTAACATACGCACTTAAGCTATATTGTTTATGACAGTGAATGAAAAGAAGCTATACTCTTCTTGTTTTAAACGTCTTTCCTATTAATTTCAGAACAAGCAACCAAAATACAGATACCTTATAGAAAATCTAAAACTTATTTAAGAACAATCAGAGACCTTTTGATGTAAGAGAGAGTGTAACTGCAAACTGTCTCCTTCAAAAACAACCAATCTAATTATCAAAATAAGATAATCTTCTACTTTTGACAAATTACTGGCAATATCCGAACAAGACGATTGGATATACAAAATCTTCAAGCCCCTCACTCTCAGCAGCCAGTTTCTCCTTGTAATTAAACTACTCTTTTCCCTCTGTTTCTCTCATTGTGCCTTCTTGAATCTCAAACGTCATGTTTCTCTGCTTTTGTCTGTGTTTGGCTTCTTGTAGCAACCGGGTTTCGGAAGCAGCTTTTGAGAACTTTGGGTGAGATTAAGAGTAATACAGATGAAATGGTCAAACTAATGACTGGTGGACAAGGATTCAGCCCACGTTGTTCTGCTACGGAATCCTCCAAGAGACAGCGAGTTGAGAAGGAGCAAGAGGTGGTGACAAAGAAGAAGCAGCGAACCTGCATGAGCAAGAGAGAGGTGACAATGAAGAAGCAGCGAACCTGCAGGAGCAAGAGAGAGGTGAATTTCTTTTTACTTTGCTTTGATTTCATCTTGTTGAACTCTAGATATTTTGGATTTGATGCAATACATTTACTTTGTTGCAATGTATCGGATTACGTTCGTAAAATAACAATTTACGAAATACAAAAAAATCAAAGAGTGTCTCGGATTACGTTCATACATTACACACATCGGCTCTCATACTTTTTTTTTTTGCTAAAAAAAAAACTTGGCTCTCATACTTCAATTAACTCTTTTTCCTTAAAACTTGGTGTCTCATACTTACATGTTTTAAAGTTTTAACTCTTCAATCATGTTTTACAAACACAATTGCAGGTTTTAAAAGAGAAAAATTGTAGGTTGTAAATTAGTAGAAGCCCGCGGGCCAGCCCGCAAAACCGCTAAATAAAGGCGGTGCGGGCTTGGGTTTATGTTTTGTTCACCAAAAATAAAACATTTTTATGGCAAATACTATCGGGTTGCATAGCGGTTATGGACCGTCTCAGCAAAAGAGGTATCAATTGTGATCCTCAGTGTGGCAGATGTGGTGCAGAAAGAGAAACCATAAATCATACACTTTTTGAATGTCCACCGGCTTTCAAAGTATGGACTTTATCGGCAATTCCTACGCCCCCGCAAAGGTTTCCAACATATGTTTTATATTCTAATATATATGGCACACTTGTTTTGGCAGCTACCGAAGGACGAGGAAATGTTGGTGTATCCATGGTTATTATTGTATATTTGGAAAATAAGAAATGATAAACTCTTTTCAAATATAGATCGGGACCCCCGAGAAGTGCTGCGACTTGTAAAAGCGGAAGCAGTGGCATGGGAACAGACACAAACTGACGAAGTAGTGGTACACCCACAACAAGTGAATCAGGTTGTACCGAAACGTTCTCCGGTAGAGTTATGCTATCAGATAGATGGCTCTTGTAAGGAAACAACATTTAACTTTGGGTTGGGATGGTATTGACATGGAGTTGGCACAGATGAAACTTTAATGGGGGACAGGAATGTTCGACGAAACATTTATCCACTCTACACAGAGCTAGAAGCATTGATATGGGCCATGCATTGTATGCTCAATGCTAGAAGATTGATGGTGCCTTTCGTCACAAACTGTTCTGAATTGTTGAAGATGGTGTATAAATCAGAAGAATAACCGGCTTTCACACTACATCCGGAGGAATACGAAAAAAGCAAGAAAGAGTTTTCGTCTTTCGCAATCTCGCATATCCCGCGAACTTAAAACATAAAGGCAGACAAGTTGGCATGAGGTGCTTTGGACTACCTTTATTATTTAGACTATGTAAATTCAGTTTCACCGGTTTAGATTTCTGAGCCGTTTTAAGAATTGAAGCTGTAAACCAAAAAAAAAAAAATTTAAACCAAATCTAAAGTGAAAATGAGCTAGGCCTAATTAAATTATCCAGAACTAAAAAAACTAAATTTAATTGTAAGGGACCAAACTAAATTAGAATCAAAACAAAAAATGAATCGATATCCAAATACAATTATATATACATATATTAGTTATAGTTAGATTTAAAAAAAAATTAAATATCCAAAATTATAATTATAAGTCGGTATATATGAGTTATGTTTATACTAAAATAACTGATAACCAAAAATCTTTAATTATATTTGTTAAAATTAAATAGTTTTTTACAAAATTGATCTAAATTTTATGAAAAATAAAACAAGTTTTTTGGTGTGTTTCAATTATTTCAATTAGTTTGAATATTATTTTTGGATATTTCAGGTAGTTTGTCTAGTTTTTTTTTTTTGTATTTCAGTTAGTTTGAGTATTTTCATATACATTGAAACTGAAAATAAAATTGGTTATATGCTGTTCTCAGTTTTATTACCGAACCGATCCGAATCTGAACGAATTTTTTTTGTGGTTTTTATATACTGTATTGTAGATCCTAAACTTTCCTACCTGAACAACCCAAACCCCAAAAATTTGAAACCGAACCGACCCGAATACCCAGTTCAGATTCTGAAGAGAAGTGAACCAAACCGAACAAAAATCTTCCGAATCGAATTGGTCTAACCTAACGAACCTGCATCTCATAGAACCCAAAAAAAAAACTCTAAACCCGATAATTCTAAACCGGATTGCACCAAAAGAACCGAACATCAGGCCTAATTTATGATGAGTCATCACCATCCTCTAGATCCAGAAAACGAAAGCTCTTCTGCTTGCTTTTTAAACTCTACTTCCTTTTTTTTTTTCTCAGTCACCGGACGATGAAGATCCTCGTCGCCGTAAAGCGTGTCGTCGACTACGCAGTCAAGATCCGTGTCAAACCCGATAAGGTACAAGTCAAAACCCATCTCCAGATTTCTCCGTAATCCTTGAATCATCGTTTAATTCGATTCCTTTATGGGGGAATCAGACCGGTGTAGATACCCAGAATGTGAAGATGTCGATGAATCCGTTCTGCGAGATCGCGCTCGAGGAAGCGCTTCGAATCAAAGACGCTGGTTTCGCCAAAGAGGTCGTCGCGGTGAGTATCGGGCCTTCACAGTGCGTAGACACGCTTCGCACTGGTCTAGCCATGGGTGCCGATCGAGGAATCCATGTCGAGTCCAATTCCAGTTTCCTCCCTCTGACCATTGCTAAGATCTTGAAGAGTCTCGCTGAAGTCGAGAACCCTGGATTGATTTTCCTCGGGAAACAGGTGCTTTTCGCTCCGATTTTGCTTGCGTTCATATGAAAAGTTTTGAACTTGAATCGACTTTCAACATGAATTTGATTGGGTATGCGTCAAATTTGAGACTTTAATGTCTGAAACTGAATTTTAGCTTGAAGTTGAGAATTTTTCAGTCTTCAGAAGCCGAAAAATTGGAACTTAGACTCATCATTTAATGCGTATAACCTTTTTTGAGTTGTGGATCGTTTTAGGATGATGAACATTGATCTTTGAAGAGGCAATCTTGTTGGGTTAGGGATTTAAAATGCTTATAAGAATGTATAATTTGCTTAATTTTCATTTTATATAAGGCAAGCTTGTTGAATTTGATGTCTGAAACGCTTTGGTAAATGTTGAATTCGCTTGATGTTCTGTTCATGATGTTGGGATGATGTTATTTTCGGTTTTATGTAACGTTTATTGCGTTTTAACGTTTAGGCAATAGATGATGATTGCAATCAAACAGGACAAATGGTTGCAGCTTTGCTCGGTTGGCCACAAGCAACCTTTGCCTCAAAGGTAACAAGTAAATTCTCCCTTGAATGCTTTCAGATTATCCGTTTTTAAGTTGTAGAATCCTTCCACACATCTGCTATTTGTTCATGTGCTCTGCTCATTGTTGTTTAGTAGGTTGTGTTGGATAAGGATAAGCATGTTGCAACCGTGGATAGAGAAGTGGATGGAGGTCTTGAGACCTTAAGTCTATACTTACCCGCTGTGATAACGTAAGTACATGATTGCGTCATGATGTCGTCTCTCGAGTCGATGCTGCATCAACCAGCTTTGATAGTTGATATAGATGCAAGAACTCTTTTTTTTTTTTTTAAACAGATTTGATGTTATATTGCAGAACTGATTTGAGGCTAAACCAACCAAGATATGCAACACTCCCCAACATAATGAAGGCGAAATCGAAGCCGATAAATAAAATGACGGTGGAGGATCTGAAAGTAGACGTAAAATCCGACATAGAGATTGTGGAAGTCACGGAGCCTCCAAAGAGGAAATCTGGAGTGATGGTTTCTTCAGTGGATGAGTTGATAGATAAGCTCAAAAACGAAGCTCATGTAGTTTGAAGAAACAAACCTTGTAATATGTCTTTATCCCAATTCTGCTACACACTTGATCCTCTTTCTTCGCCGTTGTTGTTTCATGCATCAAGTGGACGTAAATAAATAAGATTGTGTTCTTTTCGACAAACTAACAAAAATGAAACTGACAAAATCGACAAGCTCGATGAAATCGACGAACCCAACAATCATGAACACGAACTCGAGGATTTTGATGAATCTGAATCAAACTACAACAACAATGACACAGGCAAACACGAACACAACAACGACAATAGGTCCGATAAACAATATCTCCATACGATGACTTCAAAAAGAAATTAAGAAATGCGGAGAAAACAAATGCGGAGAAAACGAAACGATTTTATAGTAAACACGAAACTTCAAAACACGTTTATACGAAACTTTGAAAAGTACGAGTTTATACGAAACTTTAGAAAATGAGGTTTATACGAACCTTAGAAAACGAAGTTTTGTAAGTACTAAAAACGATTAATAGACAAGTAAGGAAAAGAGAAAAAAACGAAGAAACGAAAATCAGATCTTCGAAAAAGAAAAACCGAATACACGGAGCGTGTAAAAACCGAATATCGGAGGCGAGTAAACCTCTTTCCGTAACTCAATAAATCGCCCGTAGTGAGACGGAAAAACACGATTTTTGAATCCCAAGATACAACCGATACGACGAGACCGTTTCGCAACACTCGAAAACGGAATCTACAAACTCTAAGAAACACTACGTTAAACTCTCGAGACTTAGAACCGTAAACGAAAGAAAAAGTTTGCGACACTCACTTAGAACTAAGAGGAGGATCGTTGGAAGAGATTCTTTGGTGAGTTAGTTTGATGTTTGTGTGAGTGATTATAGAATGAGAGGAAGCTCTTCTTTATATAGGCAAGGAAAAGAGAACTCTCATATATTCACTCAGCCTGGCGACGTTACCTAAACAGAATTGGCCGAAAAAGTGGAGATAATTATATCCTACTTTTGCTTTGCACATGGAGTGGAAAACTTATCATCAAATTTCTTTTTACCCTCTCAAATTTGGATCCAACAATCCCCCACATGAAAATAAATTACTCTAAAACAAATGACGATTCGACTGACTCTACTACTTCTATGACTAGACAGACGGACTTTTTGAGAGTTTCAACGAAAATTCACTGTGTTTTTGTTAGTAGCATTTTTCAGCTTTGAACTACTCATTTTTATATCTGTCAGGTTTACTTGGCCAGGAGGTGAACTTGATGTCTTGAACCACCCTGATTTTGATGTAAACCGAGACAACAACTATAATACAGCTTACTTTCTCGTAGAACTGAGTTCTCTATTGTGTTCATTTTGGCCTTGAACTTGCTTGGTTATTCGTGAGTAAACTTGGAGAATATAGCCTCACTTTATTCTCCTAGAAACGGCCGTATTTCACACTCACTAGGTGATCTTCCAATAACTTATTCAGAAGTATCTTGTCATACTTCACTATTACAAAGTTATGGAACTGTCTCTTATACACATCTAGATGTGTATAAGAGACAGCTGTAAACCAAAAAAAAAAAAATTTAAACCATTTGAGTGTGTTTTTTTATTTTATTTCTTATTTCTTAAATCATTTAAGCTGTCTCTTATACACATCTAGATGTGTATAAGAGACAGGCTTTGAACTACTCATTTTTATATCTGTCAGGTTTACTTGGCCAGGAGGTGAACTTGATGTCTTGAACCACCCGGATTTTGATGTAAACCGAGACAACAACTATAATACAGCTTAATTTCTCGTAGAACTGACTACTCTAGTGCTGTCTCTTATACACATCTAGATGTGTATAAGAGACAGGAATAATAGTATTTTAATATAATTTAGTTATATAGTTAAATCTTAATTGAAAAAAAAAATTTAAACCAAATCTAAAGTGAAAATGAGCTAGGCCTAATTAAATTATCCAGAACTAAAAAAACTAAATTTAATTGTAAGGGACCAAACTAAATTAGAATCAAAACAANGTTAGTAGCATTTTTCAGCTTTGAACTACTCATTTTTATATCTGTCAGGTTTACTTGGCCAGGAGGTGAACTTGATGTCTTGAACCACCCTGATTTTGATGTAAACCGAGACAACAACTATAATACAGCTTACTTTCTCGTAGAACTGAGTTCTCTATTGTGTTCATTTTGGCCTTGAACTTGCTTGGTTATTCGTGAGTAAACTTGGAGAATATAGCCTCACTTTATTCTCCTAGAAACGGCCGTATTTCACACTCACTAGGTGATCTTCCAATAACTTATTCAGAAGTATCTTGTCATACTTCACTATTACAAAGTTATGGAATCATTAGAAGCTAACGCTTAACATTATCCCGTACATGTTTATAGTACTGTTTATCATCCTGGGAACTGGGTAGAGATACAAGTCTCACAATACTTTTTATAGATTTCGTTTGATTTAGTTTTCCCTTTGAACCTAGATCTTGGGATCTCCAGTCACATAGGTGGGGTTTCCATCAAACTTCGTCTTATTTTATAGGCTTTAAACCCATTCCTCTTGATGATTTTTCAACTTGATCTCGTGATAAACCTTTAGTAAATGGATCCGCTAGGTTGTCAGCCGATTTGATATAATCAATTGTGATTACACCACTTGAGATCTAATGTCTAATGGTTTTATGTCGTCTCCTAATATGACGAAATTTACCATTGTAGAGATTATTCAATGCCTGAGCTATAGCCGATTGACTATCGCAGTGTACCGGTAATGCTGGTACTGGTTTCTCCCACATAGAAATGTCTTCCAAAAAATTTCGAAGCCACTCTGCTTCCTCTGCGGCTTTATCTAGCGCTATAAACTCAGATTCCATGGTTGATCTGGCTAACAGAGTTTGTTTAGAAGATTTTCAGGACACTGCTCCACCTCCAAGCGTAAAGACATATCCACTCGTGGATTTTGAGTTCTTAGAATCGGAAATCCAGTTTGCATCACTGTATCCTTCTAAAACTGCGGATTCTTTACCGTAGTGAAGACCATAATTTTTGGTATAACGTATGTAGTTTAATACTCTAGTTATAGCTTTCCAATGTTTATGTCCTGAATTACTTGTGTAGCGACTTAGTACATTTACTGCATGCGCTAGATCGGACCTAGTACAATTTGTTAAGTACATTAGACTTCCGATCACTCTTGCCTATTCCAGTTGTGACACAGCTTCACCTGAATTCTTTTGAAGGTGAAGTTGAGAATCTACTTGAGTTTTCGCTGTCCCGTTTGAGTAGTTTTTAAACCTCTCAAGTATCTTTTCAGCATAATGAGTTTGAGACAGGATAATTCCATCATAATTTCTAGTGATTTGGATCTCTAGAATTACATCTGCGAGTCCCATATCTTTCATATCAAACTTGCTTTTTAGCAATTGTTTAGTTTGACTGATAAGATCTTTTGTACTTCCGAGAATGAGCATGTTATCCACGTACATACATAATAAAATGTACCCTTGTGGAGTACACTTTATGTAAATGCACTTATCACATTCATTGATACTGAAACCGTTTGACATCATTATGTTGTCAAATTTTTCGTGCCATTGTTTTGGAGCTTGTTTGAGTCCATATAACGACTTCACAAGTCGACATACTTTATGTTCTTGTCCTGGGACGACAAAACCTTCTGATTGTTTCATATAAATCTCTTCTTCTAAATCTCCGTTTAGAAAAGCAGTTTTAACATCCATTTGATGTATTTCTAGGCCTCTTAAAGCAGCAATGCTTGTTAGCGTTCTTATAGAGGTTATTCTCGTTACCGGAGAATATGTGTCGAAGAAATCCAAGCCTTCTTTTTGCCAGAATCCTTGCACTACAAGCCTAGCCTTGTATTTGTCTATCGAGCCATCGGTTTTCAACTTTGTTTTGAAAATCCATTTACACCCTAATGGTTTAAACCCTTGTGGTAGGTCTGTTATCTCATATGTATGATTTTGCATAATAGAGTCGAACTCATTATTAACGGCTTCCTTCCATGAAGGTGCGTCTGGTGTGGACATGGCTTCGGCGAAAGTTCTTGGTTCATTCTCTGTAAGAAAGACCATTAAGAAATCATCACTGTAAGATTTTTCCTTATGAGCCCTTTTGCTACGTCTAGGTTCATCTTCGATATCTTCTGCATCATCAAACGATGTGCCCGAAGTGCTTGCCTCGTTTACGAAGGTGATCGCTTCTATTTTTTCACGAGTTCGTTTTGGGTTTTGTTTAACCTCGCACGGAAAAACGTGTTCAAAGAAAGACGCGTTTCTTGATTCCATGGTTGTATTTATGTGAATATCCGGTACATCTGATTGATGAACCAGAAATCGATAAGCACTACTGTTGTGTGCATATCCAATGAAAATACAATCCACCGTTTTTGGTCCGATTGTGACCTTTTTCGGAGGTGGGACTGCAACTTTTGCTAGACACCCCCACACTTTTAAGTATTTATACGA
>JAHZTW010000005.1:10557372-10608908 GCA_020283515.1 Alliaria petiolata
GTTGTTGCACCAGTGTCGTACCACCACTCTTTCGGGTTGTCTTCCACCATGTTGACTTCCGAGACCACAGCGCACATGTCTTCTTCTGTCAAATTGGCTTGAGCTTTCCCGTTTTCTTTGGGCTTGCTGCGACACATATCACTTTTGTGACCAATCTTGTTACATTTGTGGCATTTCCCTTTGAACTTCGTTTCAGCGTTATTCTTTTTGAAGTTCGTGGAGGACCTTGGTTTGAAAGTAGATGCCCTGTTCACAGCCACACCCTTGTACTTTGCCTTGCCCTTGTGGGTTGCCACATTGACGTTATGCTCTTGGGATTGTAGACCGTTTGCCTGATGGTTTCTGTTTTCCATTTGCAGCCTGGTGATGACTTCTTCGAGAGTCATCGCCTTCCGTTTGTGCTTGAGGTAGTTCTTGAAATCCACCCAACTCGGAGGTAACTTCTCAATGAAGCTATCACGGTGAAGATCTCGCAAATTGACATTCTCTCAGCAGCTATGTCATGACAAATCAATTGGAGTGCTTCCACCTGATCCATGATCGGTTTGCAATTTACCATTTTGAAGTCAAGAAATTTTGCAACCGCATATTTCTGACATCCAACGTCTTCAGATTTGTACTTCTTCTCCAGAGCCATCCATAATGATTTGGAGGATTTTTCCATACTGTAAACAAGGTACAACTGGTCATTGAGGCGGCCTAAGATCCAACCTCTGCAAACAAAATCCCCATGGATCCAGGCTTCAACACTTGCGAGAGTGAAGGCACACGTGTTTCCTTCTGGAAGGACTGGTGCGTCCTCCTTCAGAAACTTATCGAACTTCATGTTCGTCAAGAAGAAATGCATCTTCAGTTGCCATGTTTTGAAACCTTTTCCGTCAAAGTGATCCGGCATGAGTCCATGTCTCGCGGATGCAGGTATTGACGGAATCATAGGATGGGCAACATTGGGTGTTGCAGCCGTTGGAAAACCATCACCAAACATGATTCGGCGTGTCGGCTCATCGACATCATTTGCACCCACTGGTCCAAACAGAATCGGTGTTTGATCGAATACGTTTGAGGTACCGGTAGCCATCTATTCACAAGTAAAAAAATGAATCAGTAACCACTCGATTTGAACCAAAGTTTAATAAAAGATTTATCTAGAATATATCGAAAATAGCGGATCTAGTTAACAATCTTAGATCGCTAATGAATGTTTAGCAAACTCGCTTTTAAGCGTTTGCTGAAACTTTGGAATCAATTAAAACGTTTTACAAACTCGCTTAGAAGCGTTCGTAGAAACGGATACCGATTATTTTTTATTTTTTATTATTTTTAAATTTTTTAATCGATTTGGAACGATTCGCGGATACGCAGAGGAGCAGTCGCAAATCCAATTTCTTATAAGACCAAAAAATGTTTTTTAAATAATTTTTTAAGAAACCGAGAAAAACGATTTTTTTTTTTTAAAGTTACCGCAAAAAAGTTCCGATTTAAGCGATAGGCTGAAAGCGGATTTATTGAGTTATGATTGTAGGAACCGCAAAAAACGGAATTAAGAAATGCGGAGAAAACGAAACGATTTTATAGTAAACATGAAACTCCAAAACACGTTTATACGAAACTTTGAAAAGTACGAGTTTATACGAAACTTTAGAAAAGGAGGTTTATACGAACCTTAGAAAACGAAGTTTTGTAAGTACTAAAAACGATTAATAGACAAGTAAGAAAAAGAGAAAAAAATGAAGAAACGAAAATCAGATCTTCGAAAAAGAAAAACCGAATACACAGAGCGTGTAAAAACCGAATATCGGAGGCGAGTAAACCTCTTTCCGTAACTCAATAAATCGCCCGTAGTGAGACAAAAAAACACGATTTTTGAATCCCAAGATACAACCGATACGACGAGACCGTTTCGCAACACTCGAAAACGGAATCTACGAACTCTAAGAAACGCTACATTAAACTCTCGAGACTTAGAACCGTAAACGAAAGAAAAAGTTTGCGAGACTCACTTAGAACTAAGAGGAGGATCGTTTGAAGAGATTCTTTGGTGAGTTAGTTTGATGTTTGTGTGAGTGATTATAGAATAAGAGGAAGCTCTTCTTTATATAGGCAAGGAATCTCACTTATTCACTCAGCCTGGCCATGTTACGCAAACGGAATTGGCCGACAAAGTGGATATAATTATATCCCACTTTTGCTTTGCACATGGAGTGGAAAACTTATCATCAAATTTCTTTTTACTCTCCCAAATTTGGATCCAACAATCCCCTAGATGAAAAGAAATTACTCTAAACAAATGATGACTCGACTGACTCTACTACTTCTATGACTAGACAGACGGACTTTTCGAGAGTTTAAACGAAAATTCACTGTGTTTTTGTTAGTAGCATTTTTCAGCTTTGAACTACTCATTTTTATATCTGTCAGGTTTACTTGGCGAGGAGGTGAACTTGATGTTTTGAACCACCCGGATTTTGATGTAAACCGAGACAACAGCTATAATACAGCTTCATTTCTCGTAGAACTGACTTCTCTATTGTGTTCATTTTGGCCTTGAACTTGCTTGGTTATTCATGAGTGAACATGGAGCATATAGCCTCACTTTATTCTCTTAGAAACGGCCGTATTTCACACTCACTAGGTGATCTTCCAATAACTTATTCAGAAGTATCCTGTCATACTTCACTATTACAAAGTTATGGAATCATTAGAAGTTAACGCTTAACCTTATCCCGTACAGGTTTATAGTACTGTTTATCATCCTGGAAACTGGGTAGAGATACAAGTCTCACAATACTTTTTACAGATTTCGTTTGATTTAGTTTTCCCTTGAACCTAGATATTGGGATCTCCAGTCACATAGGTGGGGTTTCCATCAAACTTCGTCTTATTTCATAGGCTTTAAACCCATTCCACTTGATAATTTTTCAACTTGATCTCGTGACAAACCTTTAGTAAATGGATCCGCTAGATTATCAGCCGATTTGATATAATCAATCGTGATTACAACACTTGAGATCTAATGTCTAATGGTTTTATGTCGTCTCCTAATATGACGAGATTTACCATTGTAGAGATTATTCAATGCCTGAGTTATAGCCGATTGACTATCACAGTGTACACGTAATGCTGGCACTGGTTTCTCCCACATAGGAATGTCTTCCAAAAAATTTCGAAGCCACTCTGCTTCCTCTGCGGCTTTACCTAGCACTATAAACTCAGATTCCACGGTTGATCTGGCTAACAAAGTTTGTTTGGAAGATTTCCAGGACACTGCTCCACCTCCAAGCGTAAAGACATATCCACTTGTGGATTTTGAGTTCTTAGAATCGGAAATCCAGTTTGCATCACTGTATCCTTCTAAACCTGCGGGTTCTTTACCGTAATGAAGACCATAATACTCTAGTCATTGCTTTACAATGTTTATGTCCTGGATTGCTTGTGTAGCGACTTAGTACATTTACTGCATGCTTGACTAATCATGTTACGGTCAACTCTGGGTGCAAATGCTTGTTACTAAAAGTACCAGTAGAATAAATAATAGGGAAAAATGAGTTGAATTTTATAGGAATGAATTCTTCTCCAAAATAGTAGAGGAACATATTTTCTTAATAATTAGTTCATTTTTCAATTTTTTTATTGGAATGAGTTGAAACATTTTTCAACTATTTTCAACTCAAATAATAAAATTTTGTGCAATCTAATTTCTCCAGGTTTTGTTACTCTAAATATGCAACAATTTGAGTTGAAAAATTGGTGAAGTCATTTCTCAAAAATGAAATAATGAGGTAATTTCTCGGTTTTTATAATCAAGTTAATATATATAATTCATTTTGACGAAAAATAATCATTAGAATTGTTCGATTAATCATAGAATTGAGTTGTTTGATTAACCTCATTTTAAAGTCCGTAAGTACGTATCAAAACTCAATTCTCCTCATTAGATATTCTGGATAGGTAATTTGAATGTTATGGAGGTTTGGGTAGAAAATCGTACAGTTCAATTGTATATGTATGAAAGGGCACGATTGGTTTAGTTCAGGTTGAAATTGGCCATTTTTCTTCATCTGACTCAATCAGAATTAACAATTGACTAACACCGTTATAGTAAACTCTGATTTCCGCACCAAATAAATAGTTTGGGTAGGTAATTTGAATTTTATGCAGGTTTGGGTAGAAAAACACACTGTTCAATAATTTATGTATGAAAAGGCACGACTGATTTAGTTTAAATTGAAATCGACCCTTTTTCCGTCCGGTGACAGTAGAAAAAAGGAAGTAGAAGTTAAAAACCAAAAAAAAAAAACAAAGCAGAAGCAGTTTCGTTTTCTGGATTGGATCATCAAAAATTAGGCCTGATGTTCGGTAATTTTTTTGTGCTATCCGGTTAAGAATTATCGGGTTTAGAGTTTTTTTTTGGTTCTATGAGATGTAGGTTCTCTGAGCTGGGCATTCGGGTATTCAAGTCGGATAAGTAGGGAAGTTTCGGATCTATATAGAAACCCAAAAAAAAATAGTTTGGATATTGTTTCGGTTTAGGTCGGTTCATATAATATAATTGAGAACGGTATAGAACTTAATTTTTAATACCTAAACGATTCAATCACACCTTCTAGCTAACAATTTCTAACTGAAACCATAATACCGAGTGAAACAATGAATGTAAAGGCAAACCAATCCATTATATTCAAATTATACCTTTCAAAGTCCTTCAACACATCTCAGGTGAAGCTCACAAGCCAATGCGCTTCGTCTTTGCCTCATTTTCCCACTGAGGCAGGAGCTTTAGTAGATGATGCTCGGAGAGCGATCTCGGCTGATTCACGGATCTCAGAGTTAAGGCTAGCCTCAAAGGCGGCAAAAATTGATTCAATGGCCTCCATTCTCTACTTATGAAATCTCTGAGCGGTCTTGGCTAATTTACAAACAAAAAGAGTTGTAACTCTTCACTTATGACTCTTGACATAAATAACTGTTTTACTCAACAAACACAACTCTTAATACTTAATCTAACTACAAAACTCAATTATATTCTAACAGCTCTCTCCTTTTTCTCCTTATTCTTCTGCTTCTTCTCCCTTCTTCGGCAAGAACATTCAACAGCATTTTGAGCATACGCTAACGCTCCTTGTTTATCTTCCGCAGTTCCAATAACAGTGTCACAATAGTCTTTGTCGAAGATTTTCACACCAAGTCCAGTCATATGAGCATCCGTTTCAGCGAAAGAGTAGCAACGTTTAATGCACACCGATAATTCTCTACACGTAGCTCGCGCATTCTCAGTTGGAGAACTCTCCTCCATTCTGTGAATTTCAAGCAGAAGTTTTGTAATGAACCCTGCAGCTTCCGATTGTACAGACGCCTGTGACATAGCCAAATCGTTGTATCGGAATCAGAAAACTATCAGTAAGGAAAAGCTACACAAGTGATGAACAACATCTGAATGTGGTGTAACAACAACAGTTGAAAAACTTTACAAACCATTTTCTTTTCAGCTGCTTCACAGATATTGTCTTTAGCCACTAATAAAACATCTAATCCAGTGAGGGGCTGCAAAAAATTAAAAAACTGTATTCATCCATCCAACCAACTAGATAGTGTAAAGAAAGTTGTAAAGCATTAAGCATACCTTGTTGTTTTCGATCAGCAGACGATTCACGGTATGGATCCCAGCATCATAGAGTTTTTTCACATCTTCAACGTTGTCGTTGTCGATTACTGGCACAAGGAAATAAAAGTTACTACACCAAATACGTCCAATCTATATGCTCAGAATAAGTCGATATGTATCATAGATTCTCATACTTATACAATAATCGAAATCATTAAAGAAGTAGAATATGTATTCAAACTAAATCGCGATGAAGCATAAATCAAAGCTCCTAGAAACAGTACGTATAGGCAAAAGCTGAAAGCAATGTAAACCTACATGTTTCAATCGGGGGATTTCGTTTTCGTCAACGACCCGCTTCTGGCTCGATGCTTTAGAATCCACTAACATAAATAATCGGAAAAAAGCAAAGAGATTCAGATACACAAAAATTAAAAGATAACCTAAACGAGAAGGAAGAAATCAGGAATAACCATAAGAGCATGTTCAATGGTAGAATCCCTAATATTAAGATAATTTTGTTTCTTCTGCTCCAACGGTAGAAATCCATTAGGGATTCTTAAAAAGAAAAAAATTAAAACATACATCAAACTTCTATATTACAAATAATGATTTTGCCAAGAACATAAAACAAAGAAACTTAGAGCTATTCCTTATGTTTTGTCTTCTATGACTCACGAGCTTCAAACATAATAAAAAAAAATATATCAAACTTCTATTATTCCAACTTTTAACAAGTTGATAATCATATCATCTTCAGTATTCGATGCTACCAAGATAATACGCCCCCTGCAGATTTTGTAGTAACCATGCTCGCCCCACATTGATCCCCATGAGTTCTTTATAATCCAATAAGGCTTCTCCTTAAGACGGATTGGTGCATAACCCGACGAACCAAACCCAACCAAGAGCACTCCATGGTCTTGGCTCTTCGAACATACATACGGACACGAGATCCTCCTATGTAAGTTTGCATCCACAGTCAGGGGCGGATCTACATGCAATAGCATGGGTACACTTGCCACCACTCAAATTTTGATTTTTTTTGTTAATTACTCTAAGATATTTTAAATTAGACCAAAATATGAAATTTTAAGCATAAACTCACTGCTATATATGTGTACATGCCCCCACTAAAATTTAATTCTAGATCCGCCCCTGTCCACAGTGCATTGATAGGAGCAGCAGGACAATGCGTTACATCTCTAATTACGAATATGTACAAGGAAAGGAAAGAGTTTTTATTTTATTTTTATTTTTTTGGGAACTCTAGCAAGAGGACCGCGCTGGACTAGATTTGCAGCGATTTGGTCCTCATCCGCAGAGAAAACGCTGAAATTAGACACGCTTGCAGCGATCCTGGTCTTGTCGAAATTGCAGGTTGAATGGTCACGTCCAGTATAAGGATAGTCTTCTTCCTTCATAAGGCCACCAGATTCGAGAGTGTACTCAAAAGCGTTGTTCATTAGTCCTCCGCTGCAACCAGAGTCACATGAGTTGGCTTGTTCTGGATCACACTGCAGGGAAAAATGAAGATTTTCAATGGGGGCAAGAAACATTTAAAGATTAGTTACAACCACTTCATCAAACACATCAAATGTTAAACTCAATATTTCAAAATCCTCATAGAATCAATTCGATCTCTAGTGGAACCATGTCAATAAGGATCACAATCTAAAGAAGCAAACAATCCATAAATGGAACTCCTTCGGAGTAAGCATTCATCACACACACAGTCCTCTCAAATCAGAACCACAACCGATTGTGGAAGAGATTGACCAATCATTGTAGCTTCTTCGTTGATTGGTTGATTTCGTGTAGACCTCTCAAATTGGTTGATTTCCTGTAACTTCTTCGCCGATTCTCATCAGCACATGATGATTAGGGACGATTCAAAGCATCAATCGTGTTTGCTTCGACGCATTCGATCTCCATTGAATCACATCAGAGAGGAAAGAAAGAAATCGACTGCGTAGAAGCAAACACGGTTTGTCTTCTCACACCTCTATCCAATCAAACCTTGCCACGTAAAGTTAAGAACCGATTCTTAGAGGTCTTAGTTAAGGATCGGTTCTTCACTTATTACTTAATTTTAATTTAATTAAATGTCACATTATGTTAAGAACCCTTGTTAAGATACTGCATTGATTATGGTCTAACAGGGAGAGATATCAATAACCTACTTGACAGCAGAAATTATTCTCCCCTCTGGTTAAAACAGAGAGAGAGAGAGACTGAACTTTGAAGTTTGACGAGTGCATGCATGCCCCTATATAAACCTAGGGATGTTAATTAGGGCCTCAAAATTGGCATGTCCTAACGGATACATTATATAAAAATGAGCTCGTTTAGGTCCGTTTAGGAATTATATTTTAACGGGTTTAAAAGGGGTTCCTTATAATAAACAGATTTTAGTTCGTTTTAATGAGTAGCCCGTTTAGTCCCGTTTAAATTTTTTTTTTCCAATGGAACGATGACGTTTAAGAGCAATGTCACACTTTTCTATGTGTTTTTTAAAAAAAAAATGAATGTTAAATTTATTCAAACCATAATACCTGTTTTACATCTAGTGCAACATAATTTAGAAATTGCCAAAACAACAGAAAATTTTAAATCAAATTAGCCACGAGTGAAAACAATTTGAGGATGGCTTCTTTGTTTCTTCGTCTTTTTGTTGGATAAGCTTTGAGACTTGCAACCTAAGAAATCCATAAACAAGTTGGTTTAGGATAAGAAATTAGTTAAAAAGAAATTATCTAGTTTCTCTTGTAATAGGAAAAGTGTGTTTTCCTATTTACCATAGGATTAGAAAAAGGAAATCTAGTTCTATAAAAATGGTTGTTGAGTTGTGACAATCATATAAGAAATTAGAGAGCAATTGTGTGTTTAGTTTTGAGAAGTTTTTAAACATATATTAAAGAGAGTTATTCTTTAAAGTCTTTTGTTCTTAAGATCTTTTACTTTCAGCATACACGATTTTGATTTTTGAGCATTTGTGAAAGAATCGTGAATCGAGTTAGTTTCTTGTCGGACCACTCCTTCTTCCACTTTCACTGCACAAATTCACAATCAATTCGAAACACCTTTTCGAATTCGTTCAATCCCCGGCTACTTGTCGCCGCCGATTAGATTCTGCTAGTCTCTTCTTATATTATGCATTTGCTTTACTCTCCGTTTCTAAATATTTCATTTCTTAGAGTTTTTTTTTTATTTTCCGGGTCTGCATCACATGCTTTTCCATTTGGGTTTCTTTGTTTTAGCTTTTAATGAATTTACATCAAAATCAATTTGTGGCGATTTATTTGTTTGTGGGGTTTGTGAGCTGCTAAACATTTGTGCGTTTCTAATAGTTGGTCTCAGTTCTGATTTGTTTGTGGGTTTGTTTGCTGCTAATCATTTGTGCGTTTCTAATAGTTGGTCTCAATTCTAAAATTATCTCGACATTTGTGGTTTTTTGTTGTTGTGTGGTTTATGGTAGATTCTTGTTTTATGATTTCTAAATTCTAATGCAGTGGCGTTTCTTTTGTATCCATGGCAGATTGTTATGTTTCTTTTTCAGTCAATAATGCTAGTTTCTTAACTTTCTTTTGTGTCTTTTGGTCTGCAGAAATAGACTTTGAATCTGAACAGACAATGGCGGCTCTCAATGCTTATAATGAGTTTATAGATATGAATGAGGAAGATACTGAAATCGGGATTGATGAGGAAGATATTCAAACTGAAGTTAATGAGGAAGTGCCAGAAACACAAGCACCAGAACAAAGTGAAACTCAAACAAGGCGGAAGAGACGCAAAACTTGTTTGGACATTGTATATGTAGGGATTGAAGAAGATGGCAAATAAAGGGGCAAGTGTATCCATTGTGGTACGAACAGTGCCGGTACAACAATTTTCAATGTCCTATACAAATCTAAAAAATATGCATTTTCATATATTATATTTAATATCGCAAATATAATTTTTAAATCAAACAAAAATCCAAAAGTTTGTTCATACCTTTGAAATTGTTCAAACCTAGACTCAAGAGAAACTAGAGCTTGCTCCATAATTGTGTTGAAGTAATCAATTATGAAGCTCTCCTCTGGCGATAGTAGCACATTTTCGTCACTCATGGTTTGCTTTTTTTAACTCTCAAGTCCCAATGGTGGCATGTTTCTACTGTTGCACAGAAAAAGAGATCAAACCAATCAAATATAATAATACAAAACTTCAAAAGTGTGATCAATATCAAGTATTTCCAAATTCCAATTACCAATAATACTATAACTGTTACAAACTCCTATCTCAGAATCTTCCTTTTTTACTAGTTTCTCAGAAAATCAAAAAAAAAAACTGAAACATTAATAACTCACATATGGGGAGTGGGACAGCGACAATGATGCTTGACGAATGATTGTAACTTGAAGGAAGAAGTAGTAGAGGAAGGGGGCATTTTTTTCTTCTGAGAAACTCTCGTCGGCGTTTGTAATTGAAGGCAGGGTTTTAATTTTTTTCTTATAACAATTTTACTAATAAAATTAATAGTTATGTGACACTAAAAACTTAATTAGTATGTTTGTTGATAAAAAGTCCATTACATTGCAAACAAAAGCCATATAAACATTATTATTTTCAAAAAGCCCTAAGAACAATATTATTAATAAAGAAGCCTAATAAAAAAAAAAATTTAAAAATACATGCCCTTTAAATGTTGCTGCCCTAATCCTGTGCTTCCCTCGCTTGCCCCGTGGGCCGGGCCTGGGTACGAAGTTGGTCATAAATAGTAAAACACATGGAACACATCATTTGATACACCATAAGTGTACGTACAAAGATGCCTAAGAAGGGAGATAAGCATGCCTATGATCAGAATGTAGATCGTGAGATGATTAGTGAGATAATAATCTATCATGATTTTTCATTTCGATATGTTGAGTATGAGAAAGTTAGAGCGAGTGACAAGTGTCTAAATCCAGATTGCCAGCCAATATGCAGACAAACTGATGCAGCTGATGTTTTCAAGAGTTATGAGATTGAAAAAGAAAAGGTGAAAGAGGTATTTACAAAGCATAATGGTCGGGTATGTTTTACTTCAGACTTATGGACAAACCATTTGACATCTACTGGGTATATTTGCCTAACTGGCCACTTCATTGATGATACCTGGAGGTTAAATAGTAAAAATTCTAGCTTTCTGTTTTCTGAAGTGTCCACACTGGAAAAAATCAACAACTGATGCTTTTTGGCCTAGCTGTCTCATCAGCACATGAGAGAAAATACAAGGTTGGTGCAGGCAGTCAAACTGTGAAGAAATCAACAACTGGTGTTTTTACGCTATCAGTTATTACATAGTCAGTTCTTTAAAGAAGTTTTATCTCCTCTAATATTGAACTACATATCGATATAGCTTCTTCAATAGCTAATCTATCTAGAAATTTGGGATATGCCAATAGCCTTTTTTTGGAAACCCTGTAACACAGAGTATCATCATAAGTGGCATGGTTTTACAAACCAGTTAGAGCTAATCATTAACTATGGGTAGAGAAGATAAATACATGACAAAGTAATGTAACCATGGAAAATGATATGAAAAGTTATAACAGATAATTTAGCGAAAAAGTATCGTAGATACGATAAGAAAAATATCGTAAAAGTTCTCGAACATACGATTTGCGTAGAAATCGGGAATTTAGGAGGGTGTTCTCTGGGAGTTTTCAGGATCCCCATTTCTTCATCTTAGTGCGGTATTTATAGGAAAATGTTGTTTGCGGGTTTTGACGGGAATGGGCTTTGCGGGATTTGTTTGCGTGATTTTGACGGGAAAATGATTGGGCCGGGCCAAACTTAATGGGTTTTAAGCCCAATACCAACAGTAAGTCCCCCTCGAGTCCGTTAAAATGTAGATGTTTATATGAATTTTGACGGATTCTTCGAATTTTTTGGTCCGGCATAAATCGGAGTTTGTCGTCATTGACGAATCCCGGGCCGTTACACAGAATCTCGAGATATCTTATGTCAATGCGAGTGATCCTATTGATATATATATATATATATATATATTTTTTTAAATCTTTCTTCTCTTTTTTTTTTACACTCTCTTCTCCTCTTCCATTTGGATATTGCGTTTCTCTTTTACTTAATCCTTCCATTATCTATTGTCTTCCTCCATTAGCAAAGTAATGCCAAAGTAGGTATGTGTTTCTTTTTATTATAAATCTCTTCTCCTTCTCTTTTCTATAAATCCATCTTCTTGTTTTTAATTACCCATACTCTTTTCTTCTCCTCCTTTTGCGAAGTGCAACGTTAGGTAATTCTCTTTTCTCTTTTTTTATTCTTTTCTTTTTTTGTTTGTCCTTTTATGGAGTCATAAGCTTCACTCTTGGTCGTGATCTGGCCGGAGCCCATGACGGTGTTCACGTTGGTCGGTGTTGGCGTCGTTGTGTCTTGGCGTGTGGAGCTCGGATCGGCGTGTGTAATCGGCGAGTCTGTGCGTCGGGTGCTGTTCCGAGTCTTCTTCTCGGCGAGTCAACGTTGCAAGTCGGAGGCGTCGCCGGGTAGAGCCGTCGGAGCGGTTGGGTCACCGTGTCTGATTCTCCGGGATTGAGTCATGGGTTTCGCCGAGGCCTTGCGTGTGTGATTGCCGTTCGCCGTAGATGGATCGCCGAGTCACCGCCGGGTGAAGCTCGATCGCCGGGTGGAGCTTGTTCGGCGGGTGGAGCTTAATCGCCGGGTGAAGCTTAATCGCTGGGTGAAGTTTCGCTGTGCGGGAGTCGTGTGGAGCTTCGCCGTTCATGCGTCGCCGTGTGGAAGAGGAGGAACGTCGGGTAATGGTATGTGAATGGGAAGATTCTGGTTTTTGTTGACGAAGGTGATGTGATGCTTTGTATAATGATTTGAAGAAATGTGATGTTGTTACAGTTATCAATCTCTCCACGTGGGTAAGGATCAGGTTTATCGTGAGTCTGCAATATCTGAATTTAAAAGCAATATCTGCAATTTGTTGATTGCCATAAGTGTTGCAGCAAGGGGTCTAGATGTGAAAGAGCCAGAGCTGGTTATGAACTTTGATATTTATCTCCGTGGATGATGCAAAGTATGCACCAGATTTAGTCAAGGCAACAGTAACTCTTTGAGCAGCCTTTCCAAATTTTTTTTTTGGTTGGTTCTTACGGACTGTTTTTTGGATTGACGCGTTTTGAGAGTGTCGCGAGATTGGACGTTGTTTTGATTCGCGTCTTTTATGAGGATGACGTGGATTTTTCGGTGGGTGTTGCTGCCAAAATATTGAGAATTTTGTCGGGATCGACTCCTTCTATTTTATTTGGCCGAGCTTTGCTTATTTGTGGATTTTTTTTTTCTTGACGGTCCGAGTTTCCGTTCTTTTCAGGTAGCGTTCCCTTTCGATCGTGTTTTCGTTGGCTGCTTGGTATCTGATGTCGGATGACCATGCGTCTTGGCTTGATAGAGCGATGGAAGGGGACGATACAGGGTTGGCTCCTTTGGACGAACCGGAGATTGATGACGACAATGCGCCGATTCCCGATATTGAGTTTTTTGTCGTAGAAAGTCTTGAGGAGTACGATTCTGATTCGGAGTCGACGGTGGAAACCCGGGAGCAATTGTTTCGTGCCCTTTGCGATTTTCTGGATTCCTTGTCGGATTCAAAGTCATTGTTAAGTTTCAAGTCTTTTCACAGGATCTCTGGTTTGGAGCTTCGATCTCCCGAGGCAGGCGAGCGGCCTTGGACCCATGCTTCCGGTTGGATCTGTGTTTACGAGTATTGGTTCGTTCATTGCGGGTTATGGTTTCCGTTGCCCGAGCTCTTGGTGGATTTATGCGCCGCTAGAGGAATAGCATTTTCTCAACTTTGTTCGGGCGCGATCCGGAATATTGTTGCGGCCACTCTTTTGGCGCCCGATTATGGAGTCTACATGAGTCTCAAACTTTTCGAAGCGATGTCGGTCGCCCAATGGAATACCCAGGGGATTACGGGGTCCGTTCTTGTGAATATGAAACCAGGGCGTATGATTGTTCGTGCTTCTCGGAGAAGAGATCACGACTGGTGGAGGCGTTACTTCTATGTTCGTGTGACCGAGGTGTCGGTTCCCGATGTTAGCAAAGAGTTTAGGTGTCATTGGAGCACGAGCCTTGGTAGACTTAGCGATTCACTCGAAATCTATTTTGATGAATGAATTGTCTGACCTCTTTTTTTTTTTATTCTTCGCAGTTCCACATCCGACCGGCAAGTCGCATCTTGAGAGATATAAAGATGATCTTGGGAAATTCAAGCGGTTTGGTGCCCAAAAGTGGTTGACTATTACCTCGGTTCGGGAGAAGAAAGATGGCGTTCCCGGATATATAGGTAAGTCTTGGCAAACATTTTGTTCAACGGGAACTCCTTTTTTGCCAAATTTTTAGACTTTGTTTGACGTGTCCTTGTTTTGCAGTGAATTTCGATCGACCAAAAGAGATGGATAGGCGGATGAAGAAAGTTCCTAAGTTTCTTTTCGCGAAGGGTTCTCAGGCACCTTCTCCTGTGACTCTGAAGCTTGCCGAGATCAGATCCTCCGGTACTGGTCAAATCTGTCGCCAGGTTAGAGAGAAAACGAGTAGGAAAAATAGATCCCCGACTCCGGTGGGCAAGGCCATTGTTCTGTCCCGTAAGGTAACATTTGGCGAGACGTCTTCAGGCAAGGCTTCTGGAAAAGCTCATGTTGGAGCTGGCAGTTCTTCCGAAGTTCCGTTGGGGTCTCGTATGGAGGATACTCGGAGTATTGTGCTTGCGTTGAGAAAGGGAGGTAGTTTGGTAAAGAAGATTCGACAAAGGGAGGTATCGGAAGAAGTTGGCATGGATGCTCCGAGTTACACGTTTTCGTGCGAACGTCATGAAGAAGATTCGGCAAAGGGAGAACTTGACGTGGATGCTCCGAATTACACGTTTTCATTCGAGCACACAGGGAGCGAGTTGCTCATTCATGACGTGGAGGCTAGTTTCGAGTTGTATCGGAAGATCAAACATACCGATGACAAGCTTTTCCCGGTCGATGATGATTCTTACCGAGTGAACATCTTGAAAGGTATCGCTTCGTACCATTTTAGCTGGCGGCTTCCACAAAAAAACTCGATCACGTGTTGCGGAAAAATATCGATAAGATGCGCCAAAAGGCTTTGGATGCGGAAGCTATGCGAGATGCTGAGTGTGCGGCCAAGGAGAAGGCTCTCAAAGAGCTCGAAACTTATAAGAAAAAGGCGAAAGATGCTGATGCGGCGGTGGCGAGCTATCGAAAGCAACGTGAGCAGGACAAGGGGAAGTACGAGGCTGCATTGATAAATTGCGCGCGTGAGGTGGAAGACGAGAGGCGGCGTGCTCTTGAGGCGGTCGCCTCGAGTTACCAAGCGCGGTTCGAAAGGTTTAAGCATTTTTACAATGGTAACGAAGCCGTGGAGGATGCCCTTAGTCTCTACGGTCAGGCGAATGTAGTTCTCGAAACTTTTAAGAATTCTGTGAATGAAGGCGTCCGTTTTCCCGAGGGGAGGATCTCTGATTTAAAGAAGGAGGTTGCCAAAAGAGAGAGAGAGGCTGAGGATTTGTTCGTTGAGGAGTTTGTGGAGGGCGATTTTGTTGTTACTCCAGTTGATGATTGGATTGAGCGATTGACGCGTCCGAAGGACGCGGCTGCCGTCATCAACGAGTAAGGGTCGAATGCGACCAGGCTTACATCTGCGGTTGTTGCCACTATCCGGGAGGACGAGGTTTCGGAGCCTTAGTCGCTTTTAGCCTTCGTTCTTTGTTTATCGCTTTATTATCGGATAGTCCGTATGTGGACTCTTATATATTTTTTTTGTACTCCCTTTTATATGTATGCATCTTTTGGAAAATTCAGCACTTTTCTTTTCCTTCATGCTCGATATTTCATTGTATAGTTTTACGGAAAGCTAAGTTTCGCTCGAATATCGTAATGTGCTAGGTGCTCGGCTTATTTGTTTGTTTTGACCTCTTAATTCGGACCGGAGTCCGGCTTTGTCTATTCTGGGCGCGAGACTTGGCTCGGCTTATCCCGTTAAATTTGTGCGAGATTGGGCTCGGCTTTTTTTTATATGCATCGAAGGAGTGGATTATTTCACCACTGCATTGGTGCGTAACGTATTCCGAGGTCGAAATCACAACGTGCGAGGTGCTCGGCTTATTTGTTCGTTTCGACCTCTTCATGCAGATCAGAATCCGGCTTTGTCGATACTGGGTGCGAGACTTGGCTCGGCTTATCCCGTTCAATTTGTGCGAGACTGGGCCCGGCTTTTAAAACCGATGAGCTAAGTTTTTTAGGCTTATGCATCGAAGGTGTGGATTATTTCACCACTGCATTAGTGCAGAACGCGTTTTAAAATTGATCACCTGGCCAGGGTGTCAATGTGTTTGGGCAGCCGGACTGCGTATCGAAACGGACAAGTTGACGATAAAAATAAAAGTTTTTATTCAGTACAGCTGGACCTCCGAAAAGGCTGCCTACGTACCCTCAAGCGGAGATCAAGCCGATCGTAGTTCGCATTACATAGTAGTTGTATGTATTTTTTTTTTTTTTTGACGCGGGGATCAAGACGATCGTAGTTTGATGAAGTTGCCTCGTCAATAATAGTAACGCTTAACGTGCATGATGTTCCATGATCGTGGGATTGCTTCTCCCGCCATGGTTGTTAGCTCGAATACTCCTGGTTTGACGATCTTCGAAATGATGTAAGGTCCTTCCCAGCTTGCGCCGAGTTTGCCGGCGTTTGCTTCGCGCGTGTTCTCGAAAACCTTTCGGAGTACGAGGTCGCCTTCTTCAAAGTGTTGACCCCGGACCTTCTTGTTATAATAACGAGCTGCGAGTTGCTGGTAGTTTTGAATTCTTAGCAGCGCCTGGTCCCGTTCGCCTTCTAGGAAGTCGAGTTGGTCCTTCATCATTTCATCGTTCATGTTTGGGTTTCGTGCGATCATGGTGTGTCGAAGTCCAGAGATGCCTACTTCTGCGGGCGACATAGCTTCTACTCTGTGCGACAGCGAGAAGGGAGTTCTATTCGTTGATCGGCGTGGCGAAGTACGATGAGACCAGAGCACTCCGCCGAGTTCGTCTGCCCAAGCGCCCTTTTTGGCATCAAGGCGTTTTTTGAGGCCGTCGAGGATCGTTTTGTTCGTTGCTTCGGCCTGTCCGTTTCCTTGTGGGTAGCGGGGAGTCGATTTGCTTAGTCTGATCTCCCATCGTGCGCAAAAATCTTCGAAGATGGTCAAGATAAACTGGGAGCCGTTATCGGTGACAATCTCGTAAGGGAGTCCGTGCCTACAGATGATGAATTTCCAGACGAATTTTTGAGACGTCGGGCCGCCCATTTGTCTGGTGGAACTTCTCCATCGGCCAGGTACATTTTGATTTCGATCCTCCAGTCTATTTCGACGGGTTCGCCAGCTCTGTCCATCGGTTCAAAGTTTGTCTCGTCGGCGTCATCGAGGCCTTCTTCGAGTTCGGTTATGACACATACACCTTTTGACAGTTCGATGCTGGGCTTGGCGATACTTTCCATAGGTATCATTCTGCGGAGAGTCGGGTCAGATGGTGATGCGAGGGCGGCCAAGGCGTCAGCCGGCGAGTTTTCGCTTCGCAAAATTTTGGTGAGGACGAAACAGTCAAAGCCTTCAGCTAGATTTTTGACGACCTTAAGGTAGGCGTCCATGCGGTCATTTTTGGCCTCGTACTCTCCGTTGAACTGGCTGGCGACGAGTTGCGAGTCACAAAATGCTTGTATTTGTTTTGCCTTGATCGCTTTTGCTAACCTTTGGCCGGCGATGAGTGCTTCGTATTCTGCCTCGTTGTTTGATGCGGTAAATTCGAGTCGGAAGGATTGTTCGAGGATTTCGCCGGTTGGTGATATTAGTCGAATTCCAACTCCTGAACCATTGCGAGACGAGGAGCCGTCGACGTACAAATACCATTTTTCTTCGAGAGAGACTCCGTTTTTAGCCGAATCCGGGGGTAATTCGACAAGGAAGTCTGCTAGCACCTGGGATTTCGCACAAGTCCTGTTTTTGTAGTCGATGTCGTATTCGCTTAGTTCGACCGCCGATTTTGTCATTCGTCCGGTCCGGATTGAGTTGGACTGTGGAGAACTGTCCGTAAAGGCTGATTTGTGAGAACGGTGATTGAATGCGATTGAAAGTATGGTCGCAGCTTTCGTGCCGAAGTGACTACGGCTAGTGCGAGCTTTTCCATTGTTGGGTACCTGCTTTCCGGGCCGTCGAGCGACTTGCTCACGTAGAATATTGGTTTTTGTTCGCCGCGATCTTTCTTGACTAGGACACCGCCGACGGCAGAGTGCGAGACAGCCACATATAGGTACAAAGTTTCGCCGAGGTCAGGTTTTGCTAATACCGGTGGTGTTGACAAATATTCCTTGAGCTGGTTGAATGCATCTTCACACTTCTCGTCCCATTCGAACCGCTTGTTGCCGCGCAGCAGTTGATAAAAAGGGAGGCATTTGTCCGTCGATCGGGAGATGAATCTGTTTTGCGCGGCGATCCGTCCTGTAAGTCCTTGTACTTCGCGGGTATTTTTCGGGGATGGCATGTCGAGGATTGCGTCTATCTACTTCGGATTATCCTCGATTCCTCTTTTAGTCACGAGGTACCCAAGGAATTCTCCTGATTTGACGGCGAAAGTGCACTTGTCCGGATTTAGCTTCATGCCGTATTCGTTCAAACTCTTGAAGCAGGTTCGCAAGTGCTCGACGTGGTCCTCGGCGTTGAGTGATTTTACGAGCATGTCGTCGATATAAACTTCCATCGTTTTCCCGAGCTGGTCGGCGAACATCTTGTTTACCAAGCGTTGATACGTTGCCCCTGCGTTTTTCAGGCCGAAGGGCATGACTTTATAGCAATACGTTCCTCGATCAGTGATGAAAGAATTTTTCTCGCGGTCGTCGGGGTGCATCATTATTTGATTGTATCCCGAAAAAGCATCCATGAAAGACAAGAGCTCGTTTCCCGCAGTTGCCTCTACCAGAAGATCGATATGCGGTAGCGGGAAGCTATCTTTGGGACATGCCTTGTTTAGATCTGTGAAGTCAACGCATACTCGCCATTTGCCGTTTTTCTTTTTGACGACCACCGGGTTGGCCAACCAGTCGGGGTATCGAACTTCCGTAATCGAGCCGACCTTCGATAATCGCTCGACTTTGTCATTCACTGCCTTTGCGCGCTCTGGGCCGAGCTTGCGTCGCTTCTGCCTGATTGGTTTCACGGTTGGATCGACTTGAAGTTCATGTTGAGCGAGGGCGGGAGGTATACCTTTCATGTCGTCGGTTTTCCATGCGAACGTGGAAACGTTTTCTCGTAGGAAATCGATGAGCTTTTCTCTGAGGTCGTCGCTTAGTTCTGCTCCGATGCCGACGCATATTTCCATATTTTGTATGTCGATATTGGTTCTAACAACTTCTTCACGCTGTTGATCGTCTGGGGGTGGGAGTTCGCTTGGTCCTTGGGTTGCGATCAAACACGTTTGCCCCGCCTTTCGCAGTTTGTGCTCGGTGATGAAGCAGGTTCTTGCCATTCGTTGGTTTCCTCTAACAGTGAAGATGCCGCTCGAGGTTGGGAATTTTATGCATTGGTGATAGATTGACGGGACTGCTTTCATCGCATTTAACCAGGGGGTGCCGAGGATTGCGTTGTAGATGGCCGGCTTATCGATGACCACAAACTTGATAACCTTAGTCGTTCGTCCGACATAGACCGGAATTTTGATGGTTCCGATTGTCATTGTGGTGTCCCCCGCAAATCCTGTGAGCGGCTTCGTGCTTGCCTTAAATTCGAAACCTTCGAGCTCCAAAATTTGGAGAGTTTCCTTAAAGATGAGATCCACTGTGCTCCTGGTGTCGACCAAAACGCGGGTGACTTCACAATCTCCATTTCGGAGCTCGATGACAAGAGGGTCGTTGTGAGGCATATCCACTCCCTCGAGGTCGTCTTCTGTGAAAGATATGTCATTGCCGATTTTAAGTTCGTCGTTGGCATTGCGCTTCCACGGTTTAGCTGCGATCGTTCTTCGTTCGTAGCTTTTGATTGATCGGACCGAGTCGTTGCACGTGGGGAGTCCTCCCATTATCATGTTGAATCTTCGTCTTGCCGGAGCCGGGGCGTTACCTTGTCCTTGATCGTCGGGTTCACGTTTTGGATGTGCCATGTCTGCGTTGATAGGTCCTACCGGCGGATTTGGTGCGAGGACGGCGGGTTGTCGCCGGGATTCTTCTTGTGCAAGTCGGAATCGCTCTCCCTTGTTTCTTGGTTGTGGGGTTTCTCTCCTTTCGTTCGGTCGTGCTATTTGCTTGTCGCCTGATTCTCTGAGTTCCCTTTTATAACGTGCGATCAAGTCGTTATGCAGGTGGCGACTTTCTTCATCGGAGTGCCCGTAGCGCTTATGGAAGGTGCAATATGGTCTTGATCTGCCAGATGTGTCGTGTTGGTTAGGCCGTATATACTTGTTTGACCGTTCAACTTTTTGCTGATTGAATTGCGAGTCGTTGACGACAAAGGTGGATGGCCTGCTTCCTTTGTCGTTTCTTTGATAGTTGCTATCGAAGTACTGGCGGGGTTCGTAGTAATCTTCCTTCATTTTTTCCTTTGGGGTCGATGCTCTTGGGGCGGCGTATTTCTTAGCCTTCTCGACTCTTTCTTCTTCCATCCCGGTGGAGTGCATCCTCCAAAGTATGTGGTTTGTTTTTCTTCATTTCCTCGTAAAAACTCGATTCGTACCATAATCCGTTACACAATGCTGGGATTGTTGCGTCGTTAGAAATTGATACTTTTGAGATGATGTTCTTAAACTTGTTTATGTAAGATTGTAGTGCCTCCTTCTGGCCTTGCCGTAGGGTGTATAGGTCAGCCTCGCATGCCCCTTGTTCTATGTACATGGAATAGTGTTTAACGAAAGCTTTTAAGAGGTCATCGTAGCAATCGATCGAGTTTGTTCCGAGCTTGGAGAACCAACTTAGAGCCGAGCCGGTCAGATTTTCCACGAACATTTGGCAATATCCCGCGTCGCGTTCTTCGGGAGGAAATTGAGTTCGACACATTGCGACGCTGAATGCCGTTATAAACAACATAGGATTCGTCGTTCCGTCGTAGGCAATGATCTTAATCTTTCCCGAATGCCGAGCAGGTGAATTGGTTATCCTGCTCGTGAATGGGGTGTTTTGCGCTTCTCTGAGTACTCGATCGATTTCGGGCGCCGGGCTTGTTGCTTGGTGGACTCGGGAAGTCATCAACCTTAGTTGCCTCTTTATGCCCTTCAGTTCGTTATTTTGATTTTGACGATTAGGGACATCGTTTTGTCGATCGGTGTGCTCTTGGCGTTGGTGGTCGTTGTTCGTCGGTCGTCTCTAATCCCTTCGCTCTTGGTTGTCTATCGGGGGAGGTAGTTTACCCTGGTCATTTAAGTCGGCGATCTGGTCCCCGAACAGAACTCGTTGTAGGTGCGGGGTGTAGGTGGTTTGCCTTGGCATCTGGCTCCTATTGTTAGCGTTGTGGAGGTCATCAATTCGGCTATGACATACGTGCTGAGCGGTGGCCAATTCGTCGAGTCGTTCGTTAGTTCCGCGTGTGTTATCGTTTATCTGGGCGATAAGCGTTTGGAGTAAAGTCGAGATGTCGGATCGTGGCGACGTGTTGTNTTTTGACGATTAGGGACATCGTTTTGTCGATCGGTGTGCTCTTGGCGTTGGTGGTCGTTGTTCGTCGGTCGTCTCTAATCCCTTCGCTCTTGGTTGTCTATCGGGGGAGGTAGTTTACCCTGGTCATTTAAGTCGGCGATCTGGTCCCCGAACAGAACTCGTTGTAGGTGCGGGGTGTAGGTGGTTTGCCTTGGCATCTGGCTCCTATTGTTAGCGTTGTGGAGGTCATCAATTCGGCTATGACATACGTGCTGAGCGGTGGCCAATTCGTCGAGTCGTTCGTTAGTTCCGCGTGTGTTATCGTTTATCTGGGCGATAAGCGTTTGGAGTAAAGTCGAGATGTCGGATCGTGGCGACGTGTTGTTTGCAGGTGCTTCCATCCTTGTGGCATTTGTCAGATTTGCGGTCGTCCTATCCATCCTTGTTGGATCGGAGAAAGATGTCCTCGTCGTAGTTAGGAAAGTCGGTCCTGTTGGTTGCGTGTAAGTTCGATACGCCGAGGCCATCGAGGTCGGCCTCGTTGTCGTGGCTGGATTCGGTGCTTCTGATGTGCCATAAGTTGGCATCACCGTTAACGATGAGATCAGCATTTCCGACCCGGTGGGGGTTGGCCTTGCCGATGTTCTGAAGATCGTCGTTCCCGTGGCAGTGACGGTTGTCGCGGCCGAAGTCGAAGAGGTTGGTTTTGTGGACGCGGGAGTCGTTCCTTTCGTCATCACTGATCGTGTAAATTTTTTTTTGTTTTTTTGTTTTTGTTTTTTTTTTACGTGAAGAAAAATTCTCTGTCCCCACAGACGGCGCCAATTGTTGATACCGAAATCCGGTTATCGTAAATACGTTAAAGTGATGGGTTCAAGAATTTTCTTATACGAAATATTGATGTCGGAGATTACAATATGAAATCGTCGAAAAGACTTTGTCGTAAATACAAAAGGGAAATATCGTAGATACGATAAGAAAAATATCGTAAAAGTTCTCGGACATACGATTTGTGTAGAAATCGGGAATTTAGGGGGTGCTCTTTGTGAGTTTTCAGGATCCCCATTTCTTCATCTTAGTGCGGTATTTATAGGAAAATGTTGTTTGCGGGTTTTGACGGGAATGGGCCTTGCGGGATTTGTTTGCGTGATTTTGACGGAAAAATGATTGGGTCGGGCCAAACTTAATGGGCTTCAAGCTCAGTACCAACAGAGCTAATCATTAACTATGGGTAGAGAAGATAAATACATGACAAAGTAATGTAACCATGGAAAATGATATGAAAGTTATAACAGATAATTTAGCGAAAAGGTATAAAATTGAAAAGAGAAATTCTCATTAAAGGAATATCTTCCTGAATGGACGTACCTGAAACTGTTGTGTAAACTCTGTAAGAGGATACTACTCCAAATCAAAGAGATTTTGTAGAATCTCAGGTGACACCAGACCAAGGTGATTTTTTGTAGAATCTAAGAAACAATGTGTTATGAACAAAGTACCAAAAGGATAAACGAACAATATAACGAGTCTTCTTTATTGAATTGCAAGTAGATAACACCAGTTATCCAATTACAACTCGCTACAAATTGATAAATTCAATCTGAGCTAATTCGATCTCCATATCACCATTGAAGAACTCCAATTCAACAATCCTAGTTTCTAATCAGAAATTGCATAAGAAACTAGATCTCAGAGACGAGAGTCTATTTAAACGACTTTCTACGGTAACAGCAAACCCTCTGCTCCATCTCGAGTCTTTGCTCTTCTTCTTTGTCAACCCTCTATCTTGACTCCACCTACTCGACATTCCTTTTCTTCTTCCTATAATACGCTCTTTTGGGCATATCAATACTCGCCCCAATAAGCTGAAGCTTGTAGCGTCTTAGACTAAACTCCAGGGCCTAGACTCGTAGGTAAAGAAATTGGTCCCAAGCAACGTCGTCAAAAACTTGATACAAGGAGTTTTAACCTTATAAACACTACTACTACAAGTGCACATGAAATGTTGTAGTAATGTAGGGATCGAATCCACAAAGACCAGTGTTACACCACAATTCTTTAGAATGAAACTAAGCTAAGACATGAATATGATTTATTGTTTGTAATGTAAACCGAAAATAGCAATTAAACTAACTGCTAGGTCAAGGGTGATTGGCATGAAGTCAGAGGTTATGAACTAGACATTTATTCAGGGAACAAATAAGCGCAGTCTTGAACTCAAACATGAATGTATAACCAATCCACTGTCGTGATATCAATCACTTTATTTTCCAACCTAAGATTCTAAACTGTCGTTTGAACTTAGAATACTAAACAAGCATTAGCGAGCATGTTCAATTTGTTCACAGATTGTCTTAACATCATCTTTCGTTGGCTAAGGAAAATTCGCTAATCTATGTTCTTTCAGGCTCTTAAACAAAACACTTTTGATGCGTTAAACAACCTAAGATCGGAAACTAGATAGCTAATCAAGTTTAAGCAATGAGATCAATAATAGATGAAGACAATAGATGAAAAATCCCTATCTATGTCGGATTCAATGATTCATAAACTCTCTTGAAACCTTAAAACTAACTATGAAATTATTGAAGCAGAGAACAAACAAAGAGATGAAGAAAAATTCATAATCAATAGATAAGAAGTCCAAAGGGGTTCAAAAATCTTCTTTAGAGTTTATGGTTGGCTGAGGTTCGGATTAACCAATCTTGGATTTGGAAATCTCTGCACTCCCTGAGACCTCTAGCAAAGAATCTTACTGGATTTACAATTGGAGATGGTGTATCAGCAAGCTTCTGGATGGATAATTGGCTCTCCCAGGGGGACTCTTCTTGATTTAATAGGGGCTGATGGGCCAAATAAATTGGAGATTTCTATTGACTCGAAAGTGTGTGAAGCTGCAACAGTGGATTCTGGTTGGATTCTCCCTTCCTCTCAATCCAGGAATCTAGAAATAAAGACCCTTCGAACCTCTCTGCTCTCGCTACCTGCCCCACTCCCTTCTCGAGAACCTGACAAATTCTCTTAGAGTGTTGATGGAGCTAGAGACCGCCGTTTCTCTATTAAGAAAACGTGGGACTTCCTGCGACCTCACAACCAGGTGGTTGGTTGGCGTAAGGCGGTCTGGGCAAACCATGCTATCCTAGAACATGCTTTTAACTTTTGGACGTCCTGCATAACAGACTTCCCACCAGAGCTCGTCTCCGAGCCTGGGGACGAATGTTATTGACTCTTGCTGCCTTTGCAACTCCAACTCTGAAACCAGAGACCATTTATTGCTTCACTGCAGCTACTCGGTGCAGCTATGGCATCTGGTTCTGTCCCATTTTGGCATCCCAAACATGGTGTTTGCAGATTGGCAGCCCCTAACAACTTGGATGGTTTCTTGGTATGTGCATCGGTCTACTCGGTTCTCTCGGATTTTGAAATGCATGGCCGCTCAAGCAACTGTTTATTTTCTTTGGTAAGAAAGAAATAGCAGAATGCATTGCTCGACTTCTCTCCCTTCAGAATCAGTCTTCAAGCAAATTGGTCGCTCTGTTCGGGACTCTCTCGATGCCCGCATCAACCGTAAGCGATGCCAAGGACACTTATCCCAATGGTTTACCTATGCCTAGTGTAATCTCTAAGCTCTTGCTCGTTTGTATAGTTTCATCCTGGTTTTTTTTGTTTTTTTGGGCCTTTGAAGCTACTCGTTATAAAGGATGTAAAACTCTTGTTTCTTTTTTGGTAATATATTCACATTTTATCCCAAAAAAAAAAGTGCCAAACCAAAAGAAAGAATAGAAAATAAAGCGTTGCCTCAAAAAGTGGCTAAAATAATGTATTAAAACGTCTAGGCTCGAAATAGGTTGAGTTAGAATGATTATAGGACAAAACATGAAGTTTCAGATTGCTGTTTTGTCTGGGGAAGGGATCGATCAATTTGATAGGTTCCTGGTCGATCTTAAAAACTCCCGGTAAGTTGGATCGATCAATCCAATAGTGGTCGTTAAGAAATCATCACTTCTCATCATACCCATCAACAATTCCAGAAAAATTGATTTCCATTTCAAAGGAATCAACTGATTTCAGAACCCAATAATTGTTTGAGATCAAATTGATGGTAAAATTTGATGGCAAACCTCATTTTTCGTGGGACATGAAGAACCCAAATTTCTCTCTTTGTAATTATCGTAAACCCTCAATGACGAGGAAGATGGTTTTTTTCTTTTTCAATTAACTCAAAATGGCATCCTTTATTAATTGGCCGCTGACTCCTCTGATGACTCAGCATCCAAGTCATCACCGTTAACAGTTTTGTTAATGATGCTTAGGTCAATGCACGCATAATCGCGACTTATTAGTTCATGTAGTTAATTCAAATTATGTTTAAATTCAGACATGTTTTAGCACGATTTCGAAATGAAAGTATGGATTTTCATAGTTAGTATTTGTTCAGGTATAGACGCTAAAGATGTTGGGATCAATGCCGCGATTCATCTTGAAAACAAGAAGCTATAGACCGCTCATTGGCTTTACAACTTTACACTATCTAGCTGGTTGGATGAATCTATTGTTTTCTTTTTTTTCAGCCCCTCATCGAATTCGAAGGTTTAGTAGTGGATGAACCAAACACAATCTGTGAAACAGCTCAGGAAATACTGGTTAGTGTATTTTTCAACTGTTATCTACATCACATCCAGCATTGTTGATCGCTATCATCATATGTTGTTATCACTTGTGTAGATATATTCCTTATTAGATTATATGTTATTGATTTGGAAGGGAAAATTGACACGTCAGCAAAGAGCGAAAATTAGGGAGATTCGGGTTTTCTAAAGTTTCAGCTGTACGCAAGGGTTTCGGAGGCTATGCCGCCATCATGATGGCGGCGAACGGTGACGGCAGTGGACAGTGTTGACCGGCCTCAGCTTATGAAGATCTCAACCCAGGGTGTTCCCCAAAAGGCATCGTGGATTAATGTGGTGAAAAGTAGGCCGAGTCTTTCAAAGCATGAATTTTAAGTTTCAACGAACGATGATGGAGTGTAGATGGTGGTTGTTACAAAGGATGTGCTTGACAACACAACACTTTGGGAGGATTTTCTCATAGGGAGGTTCTTGTCAGCAGCTCCTCATGTAGCAAAGGTCCGCGTTATTTTCAACAAAATTTGGCCCTTGGGTGATAAAATGGTGAAAGTAGATGTGTTTTCACTTAACGCAACAACAATGAAGTTCAGAATTCGAGACGCAACTGTTAGATCTAGAGTTTTAAGATGGGGTATGTGGAATATAACATATATCCTCATGATTGTAACGAAGTGGTTGCCTATCGTAGAAGACACACAACCAGAAATTAAGACAATACCAATGTGGGTTTCTAAATAATGTTCTGCATTCGATGTATTCTTGGAAAAGTCTGGGCTTTATCGTGAATGTCGGTGAACTAAAGTGCTTGCATCCTGATACAGACTTGTGCTCGAATTTTAATGTTGCAAAAGTGTTTGTGGAAGCAGACATGTCCAAGGATTTACCAAAGATACACCAATTCAAACTAAAGGAAGAGGAGATCGTAGTTGAGTGCTCGTATCCATGGCTACCACCTTGATGCACTAGCTACGACAAATGGGGTCATTTGGCATAAGTATGTGTGATGAACTCAAGTAAGGTTCATATACTAAAACGACCAGAAAATGAAGAAAAATCGGCATGAGGAGTGATACATAGTTCAAATGTTGTTGTGGAGGTGGCAACAAATGTGGAGATGGTTACACCTAAAGAAGTGGAGAAAATTATGGAAAAGGGGCATCAATAGAGAATGCAGCGAAAGTATAGAGCACTAAGGCTGTGGAGACGATGAGTATTCGAGTGGAAAAAGAAGAAAGAGGTGGAAACAAAGATACAAATGAGGAGGAGGAATCGTGATCCATGGTAATGGATATCAGATTGCAAGACACTCAGATTTCCTCTCCCTCTCGATATTCAGTCCTCCAAGAAGAGAACTCAGTAGAGGAAGAGACAAATGAAGATGAGACCGAAATGCAAAGTACAAGAGCTGAGATAGAGGATGGAGAAATTTCTGTATGGAATAAAAATGAAACTACAAAACGTCATGGGAAGAAAGTTAATCAGGGGTCTCGGATCTCTCTCCATCGAGTTTCCAAGGAGACACATAAATTTCTGTCAAATCCATCTGCTTACAACGAAAAAGAGAATGCTTCTAGCGTTGCAACAAAAAAGAAATTAACCTAAAAAATAATAAATGACGGGGTTTTTCTGGAATGTGCGTGGCTTTAACAAACCTATTAAGCATTATGTAGTTAAGAGGTGGTTAGTGGAAATTTCAATCCAATTTGGTTGTTTGCTGGAGACAAGAGTGAAGGAATATAAAGCTCTACGAGTTGTCTCATCGGTTTTTTAAGGATGGTCTTTTTGTCAAATTATGAAAATCGGTTAAGGCGTATATGGGTGGTCTGGAGTCCAAACGTACGTCTAACTCCAATGTTCAAGAGTAATCAATTAATCACATGTTCTATTCAGTTGCAGGGAGGGGAAGAGGAATTTGTCTGCTCTTTCATTTACGCTTGGCCTTCTTCTACTTCGTCCAACAATAGACCTTCTGATATTTCTGGCTTAAACCTCGCCGTCCCAATCATCGATCTCGGAGAAATCAATGACACATCTGCAAGAAACGTCATCGTTTCGAAGATCAAAGACGCATCAGAGAATTGGGGATTTTTTCCCAAGTGATCAACCATGGTGTTCCATTAACTGTTCTTGAAGAAATTAAACA
Organism: Alliaria petiolata; assembly: GCA_020283515.1. Lineage (NCBI taxonomy): Eukaryota > Viridiplantae > Streptophyta > Magnoliopsida > Brassicales > Brassicaceae > Alliaria > Alliaria petiolata. The sequence goes on from JAHZTW010000005.1 coordinate 10,585,397, forward strand.
AGGAGTTCGAAGATTTCACAAGGAAGATCCAGAGGTGAAGAAAAACTACTTTCCCAACGATTCCAACAAGAAATTTGTATACAGTAACACTTTAGAAGATCTGTATCAATCTTCTTCTATGAATGGGAGAAGTTCTTTCTCTTGTTACTGATGGGGTCTAAATAGTCGTCCGAAATTTGAGGATTTCTTTATGGACTCGTCGAGTTTTGAATTTGTAGGACTCTAAGCTGCAAGTGCACATCGTGCGTTGTAGTACTTAGGGTATCAAACCACAGAGAGGAGGTCAACTGCAAAACAGGAAATCAGGACAAACAAAGACGCATAGAATTGAGGTTTTGGGGTCAGTGTAACGATTTTTGCAGAAAAAAAAGAAGGGAGAGCAACGTCTTATATAGAGAAGGGTGTTAACCAATTCTATAACCAACGGGAAAAGGAAAATCTACTTAAGTGCTTGTAAAAAGGAAATAAGGTGAGCAGTGCAGGAAAATTAAATATTGAAGTGCGTAAATCTCGAGTTGCAAAGCAGATACGGGAAATCTATGAGGTTCTAATATAAATCAAACTCACAACAATTCAGACAAACGAGACTAGGCGATTTTTCCTAAACTGGAATCACTGGTTTTAACGATCTAAACTATCTCGAGCAAGGTCGATCTATGTTATGCCAAGTGCTCAGGACTACTCTCGTATCCAACAGCCAAGGCAAACACACAGTAATGATTGGGACAATAAACGTTCATGACTTCTCCTTAGGTATGCATGAGCATCCCAAAAGTGTTGCGCTCCACCAAACTAGGTTCAGATATGTAATTCAGCACTTTAATGGTTTTCAAAGATCCTAGAATAAGACTTTAGTTCATGACACTAGATTCATGCATTAAGAACAAGTTTGATAAGAAAGAAAATCCTAATCTACAGTCTAAACAATTGGTTCAAGAACAGTTAATGAAATTTCCCATAGATCCCCTTAAAGAACACCCAACGAAAATAAACTACTTAGACATGAAAGAAGGAGTAGAAAACGAGATTGATGAATGCATACTTGTATAGATTAATAAAAAGTAACAAAGGTTCCAGCAGCAATCGATCTCCCTCAAAAAACAAGGATGGAGATCGAGAGAGAGCGAGATCAGCGGCCGTCGGAACCAAAACAATGAAACAGGAAAAGAAAACTTCGAACTCTCTATAAGAAACCCTAAACATCGAGAATATATAGGTCTTCAAGTCCCCTTAGGCGTCATTTAGGTCTTGCTTGCATAAGACGGCTGCAGGTTTAAGTTGGACTTCAAATGGGCTCAGGAAACGCCAAGTGCCTGGTCACACCATCGAGGGGTCATGGCGCGGCCACTGGTCATCTGTTCAAGCTGTGGCGCGGCCAGCTTGCTCTTCCGGGTGCTTGACGGACCTTGTTGCTTCCTTCATAACTTGAAATCCAACTGTTGGATTGTTCTCAAACCACTTCGAGGTGAAAGTCAGCTGATTAGGCTACCTTGTCTAAAAATATGAGCTTGATCTTGTGGTGGGAAGACCTTCGTCTGATGTTGAACTTATGTCCTCGAGCACTATTTCCGAAAATATCCATTTTGCTCCAAAATATGCGTCTTTTGCTAAGATTACCTGAAAAGATTCTTGAACAACCAAATACTCGAAATCTAGTGTTTATACATCAAAACTTAGTGAAATGCTTATTATAGTAAAAATGGGTAAAATATGCATGTTATCAACTCCCCCACACTTAAACCTTTGTTTGTCCTCAAACAAAACAAAAATATTAGTAAGGAAAAGAGGTTTGAAAAGGTGGAAACTCACCAATACTTGGGAACTCATCAAGTCTAGCAATCGACCTGTTTGAGCCACGTAACCGGAATCTAGCTTCAAAGCGTTTGGGGCTAGTTACCTTGAGCTTTTCAACCTTTCCGGATACGCTTCATGATCCCTTTGAGTATTTCGAGCTTTCTCTTGTTGACTCCTTTATACATTTAGGCCTGTGTTCTTATTCGAGGGAATATCAGTCGACGAGACATTGTACTATTCTCTCTCAAACATCTAGACAAAGACATTTCAGACACAACTCTCCTATTTTCTCTTCCCTTAGTCGATTTCTCCCTACTTTTCTAGGGTATCATTTTATTTTTTCTATCGATTTTTTTTTTCCATATATATATTTTTAATCTTTTTCTTCTTAGCTTGAGAACGATCACTTCTTCGAAGCTTTCATGATGTCTGCGAACCATCATCGTCCTTTGAGGAACCCGGGTCGCCGTTCTCAAACTAAGACTTTTCTTTCTATTTTTTTTTCTATAATAAGGGATGATCAACGAGAGGTTGCATTGCATCTTCTTAGTCATGCTAGAGTTTAAAAGATGAGCAAAGTTCGAAGTACCTCAAGCCCCTTGACGAGAAGTTTTGATTCATTAGGTGCAGAGTCAACGCAAGATCCTTCGAGTACGCTAGAGATTAGAACTTTCTCCGTTGGAATGATCCACTCGCAGTGTTCAACTTAAGGTTCCTTGTTCGAAGCGACTTGTACCTAGCAATGTTCATAGTTTCCGACTAAAAGAAAAAAAGTTTTGACTCTATAAAACGACTCGATAAATGATGCATGTATGCTTAAGACTCATCAAATCAAAGCATAGTTAGTATATAAGAAACCTATTAAGCATTATGTAGTTAAGAGGTGGTTAGTGGAAATTTCAATCCAATTTGGTTGTTTGCTGGAGACAAGAGTGAAGGAAGGTAAAGCTTTACGAGTTGTCTCATCGGTTTTTCAAGGATGGTCTTTTTGTCAAATTATGAACATCGGTTAAGGCGTATATGGGTGGTCTGTAGTCCAAATGTATGTCTAACTCCAATGTTCAAGAGTAATCAATTAATCACATGTTCTATTCAGTTGCAAGGAGGGGAAGAGGAATTTCTCTGCTCTTTCATTTACGCCAGACCTTCTTCTACTTTGTCCAACAACAGACCTTCTGATATTTCCGGCTTAAACTTCGCCGTCCCAATCATCGATCTCGGAGAAATCAATGACACATCTGGAAGAAACGTCATCGTTTCGAAGATCAAAGACGCAGCAGAGAATTGGGGATTTTTCCCAAGTGATCAACCATGATGTTCCATTAACTGTTCTTGAAGAAATTAAACAAGGAGTTCGAAGATTTCACAAGGAAGATCCATAGGTGAAAAAACTACTTTCCCAACGATTCCAACAAGAAATTTGTATACAGTAACACTTTAGAAGATTTACATCAATCTTCTCCTATGAATGGGAGAAGTTCTTTCTCTTTCTACTGATGGGGGTCTAAATAGTCGTACGAAATTGGAGGATTTCTTTGGGGATTCATCGAGCTTTAAATTGGTAGGACCCTAAGCTGCAAGTGCACAACGTGCATTGTAGTACTTAGGGTATCGAACCACAAGGAGGAGGTCAACTGCAAAATAGGAAATCAGGGCAACCAAAGACGCTGAGAATTGGAGTTTTGGGGTAAGTGTCACGATTTTTGCAGAAAAGATAGAAGGGTGAACAACGTCTTATATAGAGAAGGGTGTCAACCAATTCTATAACCAACAGGAAAAGGAAAATCAACTTAATTGCTTGTAAAAAGGAAATCAGGTAAGCAGTGCAGAAAAATTAAATATTGAAGTGCATAAATCTCGAGTTGTAAAACAGATGGGGAAACACGTTGGGGATCTTCTCGGGAAATCTATGGGGTTCTACCTAGAAATCAAACTCACAATAATTCAGACAAACGAGACTAGGCGATTTTCCCTAAACTGGAATCACTGGTTTTAACGACCTAAACTATTTCGAGCAAGGTCGATCTATGTTATGCCAAGTGCGCAGGACTACTCTCGTATCCAATGGCCAAGGAAAACACGCAGTAATGATTGGGACAATAAACGTTCATGACTTCTCCTTAGGTATGCATGAGCATCCCAGAAGTGTTGCGCTCCACCAAACTAGGTTCGGATATGAAATTCAGCACGTTAATGGTTTTCAAAGATCCTAGAATCAGACACTAATTCATGACGCTATATTCATGCAATAAGAACAAGTTTGATAAGAAAGAAAACCCTAATCTACGGCCTAAACAATCGGTTCAAGAACAGTTAATGAAATTCCCTATAGATCCCCTTAAAGAACACCCAACGAAAATAAACTACTCAGACATGAAAGAAGGAGTAGACAACGAGATTGATGAATGCGTACTTGTATAGATAAATAAAAAGTAACAAATGTTCCAGCAGAAATCGATCTCCCTCGAAGAACAAGGATGGAGATCGAGAGAGAGCGAGATCCGCGGCCGTCAGAACCAAAACAATGAAACGTGAAAAGAAAACTTCGAACTATCTAAAAGAAACCCTAAAGATCGAGTATATATAGGTCTTCAAGTCACATTAGGCGCCATTTAGGTCTTGGCTTGCATAAGCCGGCTGCAGGTTTAAGTTGGGCTTCAAATGGGCTCGGGAATCGCCAAGTGCCTGGCTGCACCATCGAGGGGTCGTGGCGTGGCCACTAGTCGTCTTGTCAGGCAGTGGCGCGGCCAGCTTGCTCTTCCGGGTGTTTGACGGACCTTCTTGTTTCCTTCATAACTTGAGATCCAACTGTAAGATTGTTCTCAAACCAATTCGGGTGAAAGACAGCTGATTAGGCTACCTTGTCTCCATATATGAGCTTGATCTTGTGGTGGAAAGGTCTTCGTCTTATGTTGAACTTATGTTCTCGAGCACTATTTTCGAAAATATTTATTTTGCTCCAAAAAATGCTTCTTTTGGTAAGATTACCTGAAAAGAGTATTGAACAACCAAATACTCGAAATCTAGTGTTTATGCATCAAAACCTTAGTGAAATGCTTATTAAAGCACTCACTTATTATAGTAAAAACGGGTAAAATATGCATGTTATCAGTTTCATTGCTACTGATCCTCCAAATCTAGAGGATATTCCAGTAAGTTGCAGGTAAAAAAGTTCAAATGTAATTTTAATTTCGTGTTTGAAGTGTTTTGAGTTTTGATTATGATTTTAGGGATGATGTGATCGATTACTTGAAGCATGTAATGGAATTAGGAGGTTTACTATTCCAGCTTTTCTCAGAAGCTTTAGGTTTAGACTCTGAGATCCTTAAGAAGATGGATTGCCTTAAGGGTTTGTTTATGCTCTGCCATTACTACCCACCTTGCCCACAACCTGACCTAACTTTGGGCATAAGTAAGCACACCGATAACTTTTTCCTCACGATTCTCCTTCAAGACCAAATCAGTGGTCTTCAAGTTCTTCATCAAGATTATTGGGTCGATGTAACTCCGGTTCATGGAGCTCTTGTCGTCAACATCGGCAATTTCATGCAGGCAAGCAAGCCCCAATTTTATGCATTCTTTTATCTAAAAACAGAGTCTTTTCCAAGAACATTTTTAGACATTATGTTTTCGCAGCTGATAACAAATGATAAGTTTTCGAGCGTGGAACATAGGGTACGGGCGAACATAGATGGACTACAGATTTCAGCTGCGTGCTTCTTTAGCTCGAGTCTGTATCCAAATGCTACGGTCTATGGACCGATTAAAGAGCTTCTGTCTGATGAAACCCCTTCAAAGTACAAAGATATCACCATACCAGAGTACACTGAAGGATACCTTGCAAGCCGCTTCGATGGGAAATCACATTTGTCTAAATACATGATATGAATAAAGGACTTGTCCGGCTTAAGAAAATGGTAATCAGATATTTGTGTAAGCTTTTGCATCTGAAGTTACCTGAAACATTGTAATAAAGAAACGATGTTTTAAGTAATTTACTGAATGTGGAAGCTCCCTTAATTTAGTGGTTGACAAATGATTCATTAATACTTTTACACGAGAAGGTCCGGGGATCAATTCCTAGCAGATGTAATTTTTGAAATTTCTGCAGATTAATGGAGTCAACCTTATAAAAAATCTTCAGCATGATGCAAGAGGAGCCGTTCATAGTGGTCGTAGATACTAGTGAAGCGGATAACATTGCCCGGTATATAATTATCTTTGTAATTGTTCTCTCATAAATTGTATCAATGTTAAAAAAAAAAGTAACTTACCGAATAAAACTTTTCATTCACACTTGATTTATTTATTTAGTTCCACTTGATGCATGAAACAACGTAGTTAAAGAAGGACCAAGTGTGTAGCAGATTGAGCTTTGTTTTTGAGCTTATCTATCAACTCCTCCACCGAAGAAATTTTCTTCTTCAGATTCCTCTTGGAGAGAGTGACGAGTTCTTCATTCTAAAAAAATAAAGATACAATGCTCCAATATTTGTGACGTTCTGCAATAACAAAAGGAATGAGATTTTTTCATCATTTGTCCATTCTCATAGACTGGATGTTGGAACAAGACAAAAACATAGAAAGCAAAAAAAAAAACGTAACGGTACCCATTAACCCATAGATTCATTATGTCATATAATTAAGAAGAAAATTGAAATCCCAAATTTACTAGAAATCAAAACTGAAAAATATGTTACTTATCCCCATTTATTCCCAATTTTGAATCACTTTTCAACCCTCTCCCTTGATTCAAACTTGCATACTCCAAGCTTGCTTCTAAAGTAGTCAAATTTGTTCTTGGATAGTGCCATCGTTAGAACATTTGCACTCTGCTAGTTTGTGCTGCGATACTCCAAAGTAATTGAACCTTCACTAACCAAGTCTGATGAAATGGACCTTGATTGATATATGTTTTGTTCTTCCATGATATGCTGGATTCTTGGTCATTACTATGGTCACCTTGTTGTCACAGAAAAATTTTGTTGCCTTCATTTGTTCCTGCTTGATGTCTGCTAGAACCCTTCTTAACCAGACTGTTTGACATGCTGCTGAAGTAGTTGGTGTATACTCATCTTCTGATGATGATAAAGCTGTCACGTTTTGCTTCTTTAACATGCTGCTGAAGTAGCTGATTTATGCATTTAGTTCCACTTGATGCATGAAAACAACAACGTAGCTAAACAAGAAAGACAAAAGGATCAAGCGTGTAGTAGATTGAACTTCGTTTTTGAGCGTATTTATCAACTCAAAAACGATTACGATACCTTCAAAGTTCTTTGCTTCCTAAAACAAACACTCAATCCCTAGTTTCTTGCAATTACGATACCTTAAAAGTTCTGAACAAATCCGCAAGAGCTCCTCAGGTCCGTAGTTGAACATCATACAGAACAAGACTGACAACCAAAAAGTAAAAAGCCTAAAAAAAAAAAAATGAGGCGTTAACAAAGAAGAATAAGAAAGAAGCGTAATCAGATAAGCTCCGAAAAATTTTCCGATAACAAAGAGTGCTAAATCTCCGATTCATATTAGCGAAACAGTAGTAACACTAACACCGGCTTGTCTCACCTTTAAAGGTTCAATCTCAAGGTCATAGAAAGACACACATATAGAGAATGAGGGCAAGAGCGAATAAACATCATAACAAGGTTGATTACCTCTATGTTAGACAAAGGTACCCATAATTTAGAAGATAGAGATGTGCCTTGGCCATATAAAGCTTATGAGCCAACTCTTTGGCTGTAGAGTGATACGTCCCAGCTATAGGTCAATCAATGTTGATCAAGAATAAAGACAAAGAACAGTTTGGTTCTCAAAGACAAAAAAAAGTTTACTCCAATTTTTCTCTTCATCCTTCACTTAACTTTAACTAATGCTTAAATACAAAACTAAAAGAGATTAAGGTGGGGTTATTCAATTTAAGAATTTAATAGAATTTGAAAGAATTGGAGATTCTTTTCAAGTCTAGTGTTATTCAATTATATATTTTATGAATTCTTTTAAATTCATGTGTTATTGGATTGATTATTTGTATGCATTCTATTAAATTACATTGAATTCAAATGTTATTCAATTCATTAATTTCTTAATTCTATTAAATGTTGGTGTTATTCAATTTTGTAATAGCTTTGATAGTATTATCATTTGGAAGGAATTTAATAAAATCTCATCTAATTTTTTTAAAAAACCAATTCTTACCATTTTTGCTCTGATTTTAATAGAATTGGTTTAAATTCTAACAAAATACTTTACATTACTCAAAATCAATTATTTTTGAATTTTTGTAAATTCTTTCTAATTCAATAATCCAATACCCCCTCCTAAACTAACGTGAAACGTGGGCATGACAAAAGTAACATTAATGAACTTCTAGAAATCCAATGACTTTGTAATATAACACTTGAAGAAAGGTTAAAAGAATAGAAAAACAAAGTGACTCTCTTTTAATAAAATAGAGCACGGTATACATTAATACATATTTTGATTAAATAAATTTTAAATAAGCTAAAATTTAATGGTAAAATTTTTTATATAGTGTTTGATTAATGTATTTAATTTTTCTATTTATAGATCTTAAATTATTTTTAGTTTTATAGTTAATCGCTTTTATTTAATTTTTTTGCTAAAGTTATATTTTGTGTAAAACTTAATGGTTATATATCTAATTTAAACACATCTTTTTTTATTAATATGTATTTTATAAAATGCATATCATGAAATAACATTCTATGACATGTATTTATTTCATTTTTTTACCTATTAAAAAACAATTTGAAGGTAATTAACCAATTTGAATAGGAAATTGTATTCTATTTTTTTTTAAAGTGTTTGATATTTTTTTGTTTTCTTTTTAAATTTTATTATTGGTTACAACTTGTGTTGATGATGGACAAATCACACAAACATATTTGGTTTTAAAAATGTCGTTGATGATATTTTTATAGATTGTAACATTATATAAGTGTTCAAATAAAACAAAAATTTAGAACTAGTAAGAATTATTATATGATGATATCAACCAAAATAACCCATCTTTTTAAAGAACAAAATTAATCCTTTATATTGAAATATTTTAGAGAAACTTTGTAAAGTGTATTACTAAATTATTATATAGTAGAGAGCTCTAAAATATATATACTTACCTTCTCATCAAGTAAGAGAAAATTTATTTCTATGAGCTCAATGTTCTTTTTTAACTTTTCGCCTTGCACTTTCTGATAAAGCGAACTGGTATGACGACGATATAAACTTTTTTAAGACTATCTCCAATGCATTTCTCTATTTTTTTTCTCTGAAGAGGAACTCAAAAATAGAGGTGGATTTTTCTCTAACTATAGAGGAAAAAATAGAGGTGGATTGTAGAAAATTTTACTCTAAACTCTATTAAATTTTTTTTTTATGATATTGATACTGAAAATAAAAAGGAAAAAAATAGTTAAAGTAATTAAAGAATTGGAAGGAATTAAAATCCTCCTTCCTATTAATTGAGAATCCATTTTAATGAAAAAACCGATTTGTCACCTCTAGAATCAAAGTTAGTCTATTTTTTTGATGACATGTAAATGTGACATGTCAAATTTCCTAAAATAAACGAAATGTTTTGATTGGTTGAGATAAAATTAAATAAATTATAAAATTAAAACATAAATACACTAGATTATAACTCTAAAATTAATAAATTTAAATTAACAGAAAATAATTATTATTATGATCAATTTGTTTACATATATTCATAATAAATTGCATAAAATATGATTACGGAAATTTTACAACCAATATTTTTATATAAAAGTTAATAATATATTATCCAATAGGATAGTAAATAGGCTATACCATTTTTATCTCTTATTTTTTAAAAAAATAAATAATTTTTTTTATATCATACTCATATATAGTCTCATTGTAGATCGATAATTTGAGATCAAAAATAAAATCAAAAGTAACTGGATGAAAAAATAAATTATAATAAGATAAAACAAGAATAAAAAATATAAATAAAAGTAAAAATAAATCTCTACTGTTTTGTTTTTCAGTAATATTCTCGTGCTTTATTTTACGGAGTTATTTAAAAATCTTAAGAAGCAAATTTTATAATAAACACATGTGCGGCTCAAGTTTTATAATGAACACATGCGTGCATGCCAACCATAAGAAATTTATTTTCTTCATGACCAATTCCTCAATATTGTTCAAAGATATAAATATTAATTATGCAAAAGTCAAAATTGCATGCGAACTTGTCGTGCATGCATTTTGTTAACCTCGATTACAGTTTAATTTTAATTTTAGTTATTAAACAATTTATATATTTTTAAAAATCTCTATATGTCCTTAGAGCGGTGAGGTGGTTGGTACACACGAATGTGCAGGACAACCATCTACCCGCTCTTATGATAAGTAAAGATTATAAAACCCATTTTTGTTTAATTAGCAATAGGTCAAGGAAAAATATATACTTAAAATATATATATATTGGCAAGATTATATTGTGTAAGGAGAAAAAAGTATAGTATAGATAATATTCAAGGCATATTATAAGAATTTAATTATTTTTTAATATAACTTTTATATTTGCAATTATATGTTACTGTAAACTGTAGAAAAAAATAAAAAGTTTTAAAATAAATCAGTTTCAAAAGACACAAAATGATATGAAACGTTTGTGTGATTCTTTTTAAACACTAAAACTGTATATGTATAAAAATATATATTTACATAATATATAAGAAAATTAATCAATAATTTAATATTATAACTATTTATGTCTATATAAAAATTAAACCTTAAAAAATAAATAAATTATTATATATTTTAATATTTTTCAATTTATTTAGTTATCATATTTACACTTTTTATCTAAAGAAATATTTTAAAATCTTGGTTAATGGTTTTTTATCTTCCATTTATATTCAAATCTATAATATTTTTTATTTGATTTATCGTTATTTTTTTCGGTTGTTGTTTTTTTAACAGCCCAACACTTCTACCCACAATAATAGAAAATAACTGAACCATTTTTGTTTTTTACATTTTTTTTAACCATGTTTTTTTTTCTTATACTTTTATTTATTTTTAACCATTTTAAGTTCTTATTTAATGTTTTTAATAATTATTAATAGTAAATAGTTTTTAAAAGATTAATATGTGGATAGATAAAAAATGTAATTATATTAATACGTTTAATAATTTTTATAATTTTTAGTTTATATTTTATTATAAATTAAATTAACCCCATAAAATTTGTACCTGGCTCCGCCACTGATTGGTTGACATGATTTATCGGCTGCCTGACATTAGTTACATGTAGCCACAACCTTAAATAGCAACAAATCATCCGTCCTGTCTATTATTTCCACGATAAACTTGTTGCCATTTCGTGACCACAAAGCCACAAAACTGTTTGTGGCTCTCTGTTGTAATTGAGACACAAAGTGTCACAAAATGTTTTTTTAGCTATATAGCCACAAAATTTTAGATGAACTTTGTAGCTATTTTACTATAGCCACGAATTATTCGTAACTATTTTGTTGATGCATATAGTTTTTCTTGTAGTGAAAATAACTTCATATCAAAAGTTTGCAGACTAATCATTTCATTTTTTTTTGCCTCTAACAAAATTAAGAACTACAAAATTACCACAATTCCCTACTAAAATACTAAGAGGTATTATTGTAAAAAAACACGTGGAAAAGATTAGTTTCCAAACATTTCGTTTATTTTAGGGTTATTTTGCCAAAATGCAAATGAGAAATAACTAATCTCCCAACTGTCCTTTATATTTATTTATTTTAATCATATTTGACTTTTTAATTAAAAATGTATATTACACGTGAAAATTTTTAATTTATAGATTATGATATGCGTATATATTGGTTTATAATCAACTATTACATAACCCGTTAAAAATAAATTTAACATGAAAAAAACTTTAAAAAAAAAAATTAGATCACTTGTGAACATTAAAAAGTAAGAAAGTAAGATTGAGAACTCTTACACAAAACCACTCATAATAGAATATAATTTATTTTTTTAGTTTTTTATTAAATTTATCACATATTTTTAAATATTTAGTTTTTTATTCTTAGTTGAATCATAATTAAGTTTTATTATATAGTTAATTATATGTCTATTTTAAAAATAATTTGACAAATGAGTTAATTATATGTGGAGTGATTAGAAGAAAATTTTACGTACCTGAACCCAAAGTCAAGGCGAGTCGATTTTTGTAGTCTCGAACTCGATAAAACACGGTACATTTATTTACGCGATAGCAACTTAAACGTGGGGATATCTAATATGGAAAAGGAAATGACAATGTAACTCTTATCGTGTAATCCGGGGAATTTAAATGTGCTTTAACTATTGGTGGATTCTATCAGCAAGTAGGGTACTCTTAAGTATCATGTGGATGTGTAGTCGTTACTGTTTCATGGCAACATTAGCCTTATAAATTCCACACTTCATTTAAAAAAAACAAAAACACAAAAACAAATTTTCAAAAAAAAAAAAAGAACGTACTAACTTTTTTGTTTTGTTGATAAAAACATTATTTTCTTATCAAGAGCCTGCTCCACTTTCCCAAGTTGAGAACAATAAATAATAATGCTCGACTCCACCTCATTGCTTGCGTTTATTCTAGGTTTCCTCATCCTTGCATTAACGATGAAGCGTAAGAAGACGACGAAAACCATGTTAGTGTCTTCCTACACAAGACACCTTCCTCTCCCTCCCGGACCAAAGCCTTGGCCTCTAATCGGAAACCTGCCGGAAATATTTCGGAGGAACAAACCGGTGTTCCGGTGGATATATTCACTCATGGAAGGACTCAACACCGATATTGCATGCATCAGTCTCGCCAATACTCACGTGATCCCCGTGACATCTCCGCGGATTGCACGGGAGATTCTGAAGAAGCAAGACTCCGTTTTTGCCACTAGACCGCTAACTATGGGCACGGAGTACTGCAGCCGCGGGTACTTAACCATTGCGGTGGTGCCACAAGGCGAGCAGTGGAAGAAGATGAGGAGAGTGATGGCATCTCACGTGACGAGTCCGAAGAGCTTCAAACCGATGCTTGAAAAGAGAACCGAAGAGGCCGATAACCTCGTCCGGTACATCAATAACCTCTGTGTCAAACACCGCAGTGATGGTACTGATTTTGCAATAAATGATTTAAGGCATGCGGTGCGGCAATATAGCGGAAATTTAGCTCGGAAGATGATGTTTAGTGTAAGGCATTTCGGCAAAGGAAGTGAAGATGGGTCTGGACCAGGGCTAGAAGAGATTGAACATGTTAATTCTTTGTTTACGGTTGTGACCCATCTTTACGCCTTTGCCTTGTCGGATTATCTCTAGTGGCTAAGGTTCTTGGACTTGGAAGGCCACGAGAAGGTCGTGAGTGTAAGAACGAGAATATGAGCACACAAGACAATTAACGAGGTTCGGCAACGTGCCGAACGTCCTCAAAGTATTCACTAGAGATTCTTTAGACAATCTTACAACAAGACCTTGCCTAATGGAATTACTCGACACTAAGACACCCATTAGTTCGACACCAACTAATCTCTATCACATAACAAGACACAACCGTCTTGAATACACAACTGTGTAACACACATATTTTCGAGTGTCACACCGAACAGACTCGTGCTCACCAACAGAGACCGAAACTTAACTTTCTTCTCTTTTCTCAATATTTCGGCTAACCCTAATTTGACTCATAAATCTTGTATTTATAGTCTGCAAAACGTCCAACCTTCAATATTCATCCAATATGCATATATGGAAATATCTCCACTAGATATTTCATCGTTATCAAGTATTTCCTTTTAATTAATAATCTCATAAAACTCTAATGCATATCTTCCATAATACCCTTGATTTCCACGTTGAAACACATCTCTTGTGATAACAATAACTCCACGTACTTTCAACGACTTTGCAACGACTCTGCAATACCTCTTGTGTTACAAAACTCAGTTCTTGTGTTACACAACGTTGTCACGTTCCAGCAGCCTAGGATCCTTGGATCTAACAATCTCCCCATTTTTCATTGAATTTTATAACTCAAGCTCACTGACTATAAATATATATCAGAAGCTCCCCCTTAATCCAAAACTTCCCTTTAATCCAGTATACACTAACAATCTCCCACAGCTTGAGGGATAAAACTCTGTGAAAACTTCAAGTCATATAATAAGCTTAGTAATACCTGCTGAAACGTGCATCATGCTCAAAAGCTACTTCCTCTTCGATTTATCCATCTAATTGCATTGAATTCGTTGATATGTTTCTCTCTATGTTGTTCTTGATAGCAAGACTCATACTTCAAACACTTACATGTGTGACATGAAGACTTATTTGATCTATTCGCTGAAGATTTCAAAGACACATCATCATACAAATCAATCTTCTTCATCCAAAGCTTTCGAAACCTCCTTGGATCTGGAACAAACTTGTTTTGTCTCAAAGCACACCTTACTTTGTTAATGAATTTGTAGCAGTAAGCCTTGATATGTGAAGTGATTTTCCCAAGGATGAGCAATCTGCGGTTAAGAGAATGGAGGGGAGCGGGTACTATTGCTTGGGAATGGGCAACAGCGTGAGAGAGGGGGTGATTGATCTTGATAAAGAGGTCTGGCTACTCTTTACTAAACCGTGAAAGGAGAACTTGATATGATTCTCAAGTAATCCAACTCTTATTAACTAGATATTACTCACTAGTGTTTAAGAGAATGAAAGAGTGTTTGCGGTTGTTTGGAGGAAGAACAAAAGGATGAGGAATGAGATGAATGATCTTGGTAAAGAGGTATGGATTCTCTTTACTAAATCGTGAATTGATTACTTGATATTACTCACAAGTAATCTGATTCCTCTAAGCTAGATATCACTCACTAGCGTTTTAAGGATACAAAGGAACTTATAAGACTTTATTACTCAAGCTCTAAGTTGTCTTGTTACAAGAGAAGTGAGACAGTTTATATAGGGAATTCCTAGCATGGGCATTGTAAAAGCTTAAGTAAACAAAGGTTTAAAAGGTTTCCTTCCTGTAGAGGACATAGCTGCGGCCAAGGATGATGGGTGAGACTTGTTGATTTCTTTGAGAGATGATGGGCAGAGGCTAAGCGTGGGAAGCAAGAGCATAAACTCAGTCTGTTTTCTCTCTTTGTTTAATGACTTTCTTCAAGCATGAGGTGGAGAGATGCTTGGCTTTGTTTTGGGAAAACAAGAAGCGTTTGGGCCTATTTGAGCTGCTTAGTTTGTTTGGACTTGGAGAGCTGCTTAGCTTGTTTCTGAAAACATAAAACGCATGGGCCTTAGAGAGCTGCTTAGCTTGATTGGATGTTGGAGAGCTGCTTAGGTTTGTTTCATAAAACGCATGGGCCTTAAGAGCTGCTTCCCTTGGATTGCTTTCTTTCATGAATCAGTGAAATGGTTTGGGCTTGATTAGCTGCTGGACTGCACGCCTGCCCCCTTCAATCCAGAAACCAATTTCCCCTTTGGTGTCTTTGTTCTTTTACAATGCTTGTTATGAGTTTTACAAAAAGAGAAAGAGAAGAAAAAGAATGCTTGATACTCCTTATGAACTTGTTGGAGTATAGCGCTTTATTGGAAGCTTAACAAATGGGGATTGATTTAGTAAAAGGCACCTCATTAAAAACCTCACCAAAAAAACCCATTGGGATAAAACCTGGCGAGGGAAAAAGAGTATAACCTCTTACTATCCCATTTGTTAACTTAGATCCTTTGAAGAAGGATCAAGGCGTCTTGTGGAAGAACACCTTTGGGATGGACGTCTTGATTGGTATTATGGATGGTGGTATGGAGGAGTCTCTCGATGGTTTGATTGAGCAGTTTAGTTCTTGAGCGTGTCATAGGACCAATGGGTATATCTGGTGCATCATTGTTTTCTAACTCCGGTTCTGGTTGCTTATCTTCTTCCAATGGTATAGGTGGGTTCATTATCACATCATTATCCCTTTCTTGAAAAGGATTTGACCTCAAATCCATTTCATCTGCAAAATAAGGGACTAGATCAGATACATTGAAACTGGAACTGATATTGTACTTACCTTGGAGATCAAGTTGATAAGCATTGCCGCCCTTTTTCTTTTTGATTGTAAAGGGCCCGTCGATCCTAGGCCTTAGTTTAGATTTTCTTTCAGCTGGAAACCTCTCCTTTCTTCGATGAACCCATACTTGATCGCCCTCTTCAAAGTTCATAGGCCTTCTGCCTTTGTTTGCTTGTTCAACATATTGCTTGGTCCTTTCTTCTATGTTCTTCTTAGCTCGCTCATGTATTTGTTTCAAGAGTTCAGCCTTTTGTTTTCCACTTGTACTAACTCTTTCACTCAAAGGTAAATGCATTATATCTAATGGAGAAAGAGGATTAAACCCATAAACAACCTGGAATGGTGAGTACTTAGAAGCAGAATGTATGGCATGATTATATGCAAATTCGACGTGAGGCAAAAATTCTTCCCATGATCTTAGATTCTTTTTAATCAAGGCACGCAACAAGGTTCCTAAGGTTCTATTAACCACTTCTGTTTGCCCATCAGTTTGGGGATGACAGGTTGTAGAGAAAAGCAACTTAGTTCCTAGTTTGGACCATAAAGTCTTCCAAAAGTAACTAAGAAATTTGGTGTCTCTATCAGATACAATAGTCTTTGGCATTCCATGTAAACGAATGATTTCTTTAAAGAATAAATCTGCTACATGAGATGCATCATCAGTTTTATGGCAAGCAATGAAATGAGCCATCTTTGAGAACCTATCAACTACCACAAAAATCGAATCCTTTCCTGTCTTAGTTCTAGGCAGTCCTAAAACAAAGTCCATAAATATATATGTCCAAGGATGATTTGGAATTGGTAAAGGAAGATACAAACCGTGAGGCTGGACCTTTGACTTAGCCTGTTTGCACGTTGTACACCTTTCACAAAGCCTCTCCACGTCTCTCTTCATATGAGGCCAATAGAAATGTTCTTGCATCGTCTTAAGAGTTTTGGCAATGCCAAAGTGTCCCATCAATCCGCCACCATGAGCTTCTCTTACGAACAAGTCTCGCATAGAACAGTTAGGGATACATAACCGATTATCATAGAATAGAAATCCCTCTTGCCTAAAATAATGTCCTGAGGCAAACTTTTCACACGATTTATAAACTTCTTGAAACTCAGTATCTAACTCATATAAGTGTTTAAGTTGTTCAAAGCCTAGAAGTTTAGCATCAAGAACAGAAAGTAACACATACCTTCGGGATAATGCATCGGCTACTACATTATCTTTACCTCGTTTGTATTTGATAACATAAGGGAAAGTCTCTATGAATGCAACCCACCTAGCATGTCTCTTGTTGAGCTTCTGCTGGCCCTTTAGGTGCTTAAGAGATTCATGATCGGTGTGTATGACAAACTCCTTAGGCCATAGATAGTGTTGCCACGTTTGTAGCGCACGCACCAAGGCATAGAGTTCTTTGTCATAGGTGGGATAGTTTAGCATGGCTTCTCCAAGCTTTTCACTAAAGAATGTTATAGGCCTTTTCTCCTGCATCAAAACAGCTCCTATGCTTATACTAGAGGTATCACATTCAATCTCAAAAGTTTTAAGGAAATCGGGAAGAGTTAAAACCGGGGCATGCGTGAGTCTTTCTTTGAGGTTCTGGAATGCTTTCTCTTGATCTTGCCCCCATTTAAATCTGACATCCTTCTTGATGACCTCAGTCATAGGTGCGGCTAGGGTGCTAAAGTCCTTTACAAATCGCCGGTAGAAGCCAGCAAGGCCAAGAAAGCTTCGGATTTCGCTAATACTCCTTGGACTTGGCCATTCGCTGATGGCTTTAACCTTTTCTTCATCCACCTTAACTCCATCTGCACTCACAACAAAACCTAGAGAAACAAGATTATCTGTGCAGAAGGTGCATTTCTTGAGGTTTGCATAGAGTTTTTCCTTTCTAAGCATATTTAAAACAAGTCCTAGATGTTTAACATGTTCTTTTAGAGTTTTGCTATAAACCAGGATGTCATCGAAATAGACAACAACAAAGACTCCTGTAAATGTTCTAAGGACATGATTCATTAGCCTCGTGAAAGTACTAGGGGCGTTTGTTAACCCAAAGGGCATAACTAGCCATTCATACAATCCATGCTTAGTTTTAAAGGCGGTTTTCCATTCATCACCCTCTTTCATCCTAATTTGATGATACCCACTCTTTAAATCAATCTTAGAGAATATGCTAGAACCGTATAATTCATCAAGCATATCATCTAGTCTAGGTATAGGGTGTCGATACTTCACCGTGATATTGTTGATTGCTCGACAATCAACACACATGCGCCAGCTACCATCTTTCTTTGGTACAAGGAGGACAGGTACAGCACAAGGACTCATGCTTTCTCTAATGTGACCCTTCTCCATTAGCTCCTCTACCTGTTTTTGTAACTCCTTGGTTTCCATGGGATTGGTCCTATAGGCCGGGCGGTTTGGAAGGGAAGCTCCTGGAACAAAATCAATCTGATGCTCTATGCCACGGGTTGGTGGCAAGCCTATAGATTCTTCTTCAGGGAACACGTCCTCATAATCCTGCAAAAGAGAAACCATCTCACTCGGCAGAGCCGGTGTAAGGTGAGTTAAACTCAAGAGAGCTTCCCTATATATGAATAATAACATTGGTTTTTTTGAAAAGAAAGCGCTCTTAACAACATTAGGCTTTGCATAGAAGTTTAAGGACTTTGATACTTGTTCACCTTGGCGTTTAAGATGCATTTGATCTTCTTGGACTTCCTTTGGTGTCATGGGTAGCAAAACTGTCTTTCTTCCTTGGAACTTGAAGCTATGGCGATTGGTATAGCCATCATGGGTTACCTTTCGATCAGATTGCCATGGCCTTCCAAGTAGAATGTGGCCAGCCTCCATAGGTAAGACATCACATAAGACCTCATCTATGTACACTTACCAATGGCCAGAGAAATCACCACTTGGTGGTTGACTTTCATTTCTCCCTCATCATTGAGCCATTGAAGTTTGTATGGGGCAGGATGTTTGTTGATGGTTAGTCCTAGTTTCTTGACCATTACTTCACTCGCCACATTAGCACAGCTTCCTCCATCTATGATTAAACTACATACCTTGCCTTGCACCATGCATCGAGTATGAAACAGGTTCTCCCATTGATCTTGCTCTTCTTGACTGGTTTGGAGATTAAAGGTTCTTCTTGTTACTAGTAATTCTCCTTTGGCAGGTTCTTCTTGAGATTCATCTGAGGTTGACTCAGCTTCGGCCTCCTCATCTTCGGATTCAAACTCGCCGTTGTCAAGGAGAATCATAACTCGCCTATTAGTACATTCATTCGCATAGTGTCCTCTTCCTTGACACTTGAAACACTTGACATCTCGCGCTCTAGAAGTAGTAACCTCGGCTTTGCCTTTGTTTGGAGTGGCGTGGTATGGCTTGTGCTCCACTCGTGTACTGGTAGAAGTTTTGATATCCCTTGAATAAGGAGATTTCTCTACTCGGGGAAAGAAAGGCTTGGTGGGTGTAGCTCCTGATCCATATGTAGGCCTTATAACTCCTCTTCTCTTGAGTTGTTGTTACACCAAAGTCGCCTTGTAGAGTAATTCCTCCAACTCCAAGTAGTGTTCCATCTCTAATCGATCCTGAACATCTCTATTCAAACCTCCCATGAATCTAGACATGGTTGCTTCTCTATCCTCAAAGACATCTGCTTTTAACATGAGAGTTTCCATTTCTTGGAAGTAGTCTTCTACTCCACGGTTCCCTTGAACAAGTCTTCTGAGTTTTTGATGTAACTCACGGTGGTGATGACTCGGAACAAAACGTTTCCTCATTAAGGATTTCATCTCTCCCCACGTTTCTATGGGATACTCTCGGTTGCGCCTCTTAGAGGTGACAAGTTGATCCCACCAGCTGAGGGCGTAGTCATAGAACTCGGTGGCAGCTACTCTTACTCGGTTGGTATTGGAGTAGTCTTGACAATGAAACACCAGCTCGATCTTCTTCTCCCATTCTAGGTATGTATCCGGCTCGTTCTTGCCGTGGAATGGTGGTATTTTTATTTTAAGACCACCAAAGTTGTCTTGTAGAGGCTCATGTTCCCTCCTTGGCCTCCTGTCATTGGTATGAGAAGAACTTTCACCATGTTCATAGTAGTCATTGGCGGCTTCGTCTCTAGGCTGTCTTTGATGGGCTCTTTCTCTTTGGGGAAACCTTTCTGGTTCTCTCCTTTGTTCGGTTTGTGTAGGCGTTGGTTCGGTATTAGCCTTGAGCTCTTGTCTAAGATTTTCAATCTCTGTCGCAAACATCCTTCTCATTTGGGCTGTGATAGCTTCAATGAGAAGTTTGTTGTTTTGAGAAGCGCCAGCTCCTTCATCTTCATCTCTTCCTGCCATGTGTTCCTGTAAACAAACAAGAGAAACACCAGTAAATAGATTCTCAAGGATATAAACTGTTAAGAACTAGATAATGGATTAAAGATGATTCTTAGTGATGAGAACTTGTTTTTGGTGTTTATAAAAAGTTTCGTAATTTAAAGTATAAACAAGAACAAGATGTTTTTAAATTTTTTTTTTTGATTTGCGAATTGAAACAAAACACAGAATTGAAAGATAAAAGACTTAACTTGCAGATTGTAGCTCTGATATCACTTGAAGTGATTTTCGCAAGGATGAGCAATCTGCGGTTAAGAGAATGGAGGGGAGCGGGTACTATTGCTTGGGAAAGGGCAACAGCGTGAGAGAGGGGGCGATTGATCTTGATAAAGAGGTCTAGCTACTCTTTACTAAACCGTGAAAGGAGAACTTGATATGATTCTCAAGTAATCCAACTCTTATTAACTAGATATTACTCACTAGTGTTTAAGAGAATGAAAGAGTGTTTGCGGTTGTTTGGAGGAAGAACAAAACGATGAGGAATGAGATGAATGATCTTGGTAAAGAGGTATGGATTCTCTTTACTAAATCGTGAATTGATTACTTGATATTACTCACAAGTAATCTGATTCCTCTAAGCTAGATATTACTCACTAGCGTTTTAAGGATACAAAGGAACTTATAAGACTTTATTACTCAAGCTCTAAGTTGTCTTGTTACAAGAGAAGTGAGACAGTTTATATAGGGAATTCCTAGCATGGGCATTGTAAAAGCTTAAGTAAAAAAAGGTTTAAAAGGTTTCCTTCCTGTAGAGGACATAGCTGCGGCCTAGGATGATGGGTGAGACTTGTTGATTTCTTTGAGACATGATGGGCAGAGGCTAAGCGTGGGAAGCAAGAGCATAAACTCAGTCTGTTTTCTCTCTTTGTTTAATGACTTTCTTCAAGTATGAGGTGGAGAGCTGCTTGGTTTTGTTTTGGGAAAACAAGAAGCGTTTGGGCCTATTTGAGCTGCTTAGTTTGTTTGGACTTGGAGAGCTGCTTAGCTTGTTTCTGAAAACATAAAACGCATGGGCCTTAGAGAGCTGCTTAGCTTGATTGGATGTTGGAGAGCTGCTTAGGTTTGTTTCATAAAACGCATGGGCCTTAAGAGCTGCTTCCCTTGGATTGCTTTCTTTCATGAATCAGTGAAATGGTTTGGGCTTGATTAGCTGCTGGACTGCACGCCTGCCCCCTTCAATCCAGAAACCAATTTCCCCTTTGGTGTCTTTGTTCTTTTACAATGCTTGTTATGAGTTTTACAAAAAGAGAAAGAGAAGAAAAAGAATGCTTGATACTCCTTATGAACTTGTTGGAGTATAGCGCTTTATTGGAAGCTTAACAAATGGGGATTGATTTAGTAAAAGGCACCTCATTAAAAACCTCACCAAAAAAACCCATTGGGATAAAACCTGGCGAGGGAAAAAGAGTATAACCTCTTACTATCCCATTTGTTAACTTAGATCCTTTGAAGAAGGATCAAGGCGTCTTGTGGAAGAACACCTTTGGGATGGACGTCTTGATTGGTATTATGGATGGTGGTATGGAGGAGTCTCTCGATGGTTTGATTGAGCAGTTTAGTTCTTGAGCGTGTCATAGGACCAATGGGTATATCTGGTGCATCATTGTTTTCTAACTCCGGTTCTGGTTGCTTATCTTCTTCCAATGGTATAGGTGGGTTCATTATCACATCAATATGTCCTTTCTTCCCACAAAAGAAACATCCAGAAAAACTTCCACGAACTCCATGACCACAACCTGTCTTCTCTGCTCCAACACAGTCTGACATGTTTGACACATATACAGTTTTTGAACTCACTGCACTTCTTTTATAACCGAGACTAGCCTTTGCCTTCCGAGTTCTTCCCATATCCAAAAGTTGATCCAAATTCTCAAATCCCTTGTTTAACATAGGTATCTTCTTCCTAGTCTCATTTAGCCCACGCACAAGATCATTATTCTTCTCTTTTTCTGACATGAGAACTTTCTGCATATTAATGACCTTATCTTCCAAGGTTTTATTCTTTTCACGTTCTGCTACAAGTGCCTCCTGCAACTTATTGCTCTTGTCTTCAAAGGTCTGAATTTTGGGAAGAGGCATATCATGCTCTAACTCTAGAATGTTTACTTTGCCTTCCAACATCCTCTTATCCTTAATCAATTGAAGGTTATCAGTGCTCAATTGAACCCAACTCTCATAAAGGTTTCTGATTTCAGCTTGAACATCCACCTCTTCATCACTTTCTGAATCACTGCTTGACGCAACCGAATATGTGTGTGACAAACGAGACTCATCAGATTCATGTCCATTGCTTTCTTTCTCACGCTCCATAGCTCCATGCAAGGCCACAAGATTAAGAACATCTTCATCTTTATCTGACTATGTATCACTACAACTTTGAATCATCTTCTTCTCTTTGGTTCGTGTGTTCACACAATTTGCTTTTGTGTGATCATAACCATGGCACTTATTACACCTGATTTCTTTCTTCTTGAATGATGGACAAACTCATTTGACATGTCCAATACCATGACATCTATAGCACTCAACTTCCCACCTTTCCTGTCTTTCTTCCTTTCTTGCCAATCTATATGTGAACGCTTCAAACAAAAGATCCATCTTTTCTTCAAACTTTTTGATCATCAAGTAAACAACTTCTTCAGGTTTTTGAATCATGTGCTTACCTGATATATCATGGTTTTTACCCATTTTTAGACCATGATATAAGTGTTTTTATAGAGTCTTTTGGCTATTTTCGAGTCAATATAGAGTCTTTACAGGTTCAGGTACAATTGGAGATAAATTAGAGATTTTTGATACATTTTGGAGCTTAGTGGAATGAAGTCGGATTGAAGAAATACGATGAGTGTCGATCGACACCAATAGTTGATATATCATGGTTTTTACCCATTTTTAGACCATGATATAAGTGTTTTTATAGAGTCTTTTGGCTATTTTCGAGTCTATATAGAGTATTTACAGGTTCAGGTACAATTGGAGATAAATTGGAGATTTTGATACATTTTGGAGCTTAGTGGAATGAAGTCAAATTGAAGAAACACGATGAGTGTCGATCGACACCAATCGACAACAGGATTTCCAATTTCCAGAAGCGAGAAGTTTCCAGTTTTTGAAGAAAAGGAAATCTCCAAGACTTTTCCTAATCTTCCAAGGAATTGAAGATGCTAACCTAGGCCTATAAATATAGTTGTCAAAGCCTTTGTTTAGGCATAATCTCATACTTTAAGAATCATAGAAGTTTAGGGTTTTTGAAGAGAAAAATCAGACTC
>JAHZTW010000005.1:10616469-10677362 GCA_020283515.1 Alliaria petiolata
TCGACACAGCATCCTCGACACAAACGTCTAGTGTCGATCGACACCAGCTGGGTGTCGATCGACACCCTTCCCGAACTTGGACAGACACACCTAAAGCTTCACAAGTTGCATTGGGAAGGGTCTACAAGGCCAAGGTTCCAAATCCTCCTTTACCAAAACATCTAAGGCCGCCCATTGGTGCAGAGAAACTAGTTGCTTTCAACAAGAAGGTTGAAATGATTCTTAAGGAGTCTCCTTTGATGAAGCTTATAAGAGATATCCCTTGTGTGCCTTCTTCCAGAATAACAAGTTGTGGAAGTAAGCGGAGCGTCTGTCATGCCATTCATCCTTGGAAGACCATTCATGGCCACAGTATGAGCTATTGTAGACATGCCCAATAAGAGAATATCTTTCTCTAATGTTGACAAAGAAGTGTTCTACAAAGCTATCCCTCTTACTATAACTTCCAAACACATCTCATGTATTGCTGTGATCGCTAGAGAGGAGCTGGATTCTAAAGAGCAAGTGAACAAGGTGGTTATTCAAGAGGCATTAGCTGAGAATTCTGAGAAAGCTGTGGAGCTTGAAGATTGGAGTGGAAACAATCATCTCTTCAGGACTTCAGGCAAAGATGAAAGTCTAATCAATGCCAAGTTGATGGAGGAAGACATTTTCATTATGGAAGCAAGGATTGCAAAGCTGAATTGGAGAAAAAGTACAGTGATTCGAGCTACTGATTTGGTGTCGATCGACACCCTCCACGGATCACTCGAGAAGCTGCTTCCAATGTTTCAAATCCATCACCAGTAGTCCAACAAATCCTTCCACATCCTACATGCCATAAACCTCGAAGAAATCAAAGGTATGTACTTCCTGGAATCAATTCCAAACCTCCTGATCCTCTCAATAAGAATATTAATGGTTCAAAAGATGTTGCACACTTATGCAAGCCACGAGATTCTCGTAGAAGGCTTGGTGTTTCTTTTGATGATTCTGCAGGAAAACGAAATGTCCCACCCGAACTCAAGTCCCACCCCGCTGCTGTTCCTAAATTTCTTGGTCGCTCTCATGCATCTACTACCTATACACCACCTTGGATGAGAAGACATTCGTCTGGGAAGCATTCGATGCCACCCTCTGATCCACCAGACGTCTAAACCTCAACACAGTCAAGCTAATGACTGAAAACAAGCGCTGAGTGGGAGACAACCCACTGTTAGGTACGTTTTTATTTTTATTTTGTTTTCTAATTAGATAATGAAAATCGTATGATCAATAACTAATATTAAAAAGAAAATAATTAAAAATCAAAAAAATTAATAAGAAAATTAAGAAAAAAAAAATTAGATTAAAACTTAAAAAAAACAAATTAGATTAAATGTTTTAAAAAAAAAGGTAAATAAGTATCATTTATGTTTTCCAAAAAAGGTAAATAAGAAAATTAAGGAAAATAAAATTTAAATTAAAGATTTTAATAATAAAAAGGGAATAAGTACTCTTATTTTTTCCATAATAAAAATAAACATATTTTAAACTAGGAATAAAAAACTCTAAAATTTAAAAATATGTTACAAAATTTAATTAAAAACTAAATAAAAAAGAAAAATGGAAAAACAATTAAACTATGTTCTGTAATGAGTGGTTTTGTGTAAGCGTTATCAGTCTTACCTTTTTATGGTCATAACTAATTTAATTTGGTTTTCTTCTTTTTCATTTTTAGTTTATTTTTAATGGGTTTCAATTGATCTACTTTTGTTTTCTACTTTTTCATATTTAGTTTTGTTAATGAGTTATATAATAGTTAATTATAAGACAGTGTATGTTTTTTACTTTTATTTTTGATTTTAGATTTCAATTGAAATATATTTTTTATATATTTTTTTAATCATTTTCTTTTTAGGATTAATATTTGATTATATAAAGTTTTAATCTAAATTTTTATTTACTAATATACTTTAATCATAATACACTTTATATAATAAGATATATAAATATATGTAAAAATACCTATAATTATTTTATTTTACTTATTTTGGTAACGTAAATTAAGCGTACACAATAACAATTTTTGGGCTGTCTTCTTACCAGGTAGAATGATACTTTGTATTTATTTCTTCGTCGTAGGTTGAAGTTAAGGGTCGTAAAAAAGTGTGTAACGTATACGGATGGCGTTTCTATGCTGTTGACAGAAAGCCTTATTAGTTTCGTATTTTATTCACAAATGAAGAGAGGATATTTCATTTAGGCCTTTACCATAAATTGAGTAGATGTAAATGACGAACAAATTGTATGAGTCTCTGCACATGAAGGGCATTGTTAATTTGTTCTTCCCCAGCCTTCCTTGATTCAAGGTTTCCTGTAATTACAGATTAGGGAAATATTGTTTATGTAAATGTGTGAAGATAATATATAGATTTAGGAAAACAATGATAAAGTGGTGTTGATATCGAAATCCGGTTATCGTAAATACGTGAAAATGATGGGTTGGGGAACTTTCTTATACGAAATATTGAAATCAGAGATTACAAAAGAAATCGTCGAAAAGACTTTGTCGTAAATACAAAAGGAAAATATCGTAGATACGATAAGCAAAATGTCGTAAGAGTCGTCGGACGTACGATTTGCGTAGAAATCGGAAATTTAGGGAGTGCTCTCTGGAAGTTTTCAGGATCTCCTTCTCATCAGCTTAATGTCGTATTTATAGGAAAATGTTGTTTGCGCTTTTTGAAGGGAATGAGCCTCACGGGTCTCGTTTCTGGGTTTTTGACGGAAATAAAGATTTGGGACATGCCAAAGTCATGGGCTTCAAGCCCAGTACCAACAGTAAATCCCCCCAGTCCGTTAAAATGTAGACGTTTATATGAATTTTGACAAATTCTTCGAATTTGTTGGTCTGGCATAAATCAGAGTTTGACTCCATTGGCGAATCCCAGACCGTTACACGAAATCTTGAGATATTTTATGTCAACGCGAGTGATCCTCTTGATATATTTTTTTATCTCCCCATTTTTTATAAATCTCTTTCCTTTCTTTTCTATAAATCTGTCTTCTTGTTTTTTTATTATCCACACTCTTTTCTTCTCCTCCATTTGCAAAGTGCAACGTTAGGTAATTCTCTTCTCTCTTTTTTTATTCTCCCCTTTTTTTGTTTGTCCCCCTCTATCTTTTGTTTTTTTTTTGTCCTTTTATGGAGTCATGATCTGGTCGGAGCCCATGACGGTGTTCACATTGGTCGGTGTTTGCGTCGTTGTGTCTCGGCGTGTGAAGCTCGCCGAATCACGGGTTGGAGCTTGATGGATCGGTTTCTCGGGTCGTGGATTGTCATGTGGAGCTCGCCGGACTGGTTTTGTTGATTCGCCGGAGGTGTCGGGGTGTCTCCGAGTCGGCGAGATTCGGGCCGCAGCGTGGAGCTTGCGGATCGCCGGGTGGCCTTGATCTCGCCGGGTCGCGTGGAGGAGATGATGGCGACACCGTGACCGTGTGGAGAAGAAATCAGCAAAGACGCCGTCGACGTGGCGAGATCGCCTGGTGATTTAGTTCTTGCCGGGTTGCGTTCTCACCGGGTGGAGCTCACATCGCCGGGTCCTCGCCGATTTGCCGGGTGGAGCTCACGTGCAACTTCGCCGGGTCATCGGGTTAAGCTTCGCCGGTGAGTCTCGCGAGGCCTTGCGTGTGAGATTTCCGTTTGCCGTGATCGGATCGCTGAGTCACGTTGGGCTCTCGCCAAATTAAATCGCAGGGTCGCCGTGCTCGCTCTGCCGGGTCATCTCACCGGCTTCGCCGAGCTCGATTCACCGGTTTCCCGAAGTTGTATCGCCTGATCGGAGAAGTCACGTCGCCGGATGGAGCGGTGATATCGCCAGTTTTGCTGTGATCTTGCCGGGTGGAGGTGCTCGTCGTGGCCGTGTCGCGTGGAGAAAAAAAGAGGAGTCGCCGTGTCACATGGCGAAGGCGTCGGCTAGAAGATCTCGCCGGGTCCTCGCCTCATGGAGCTTCGCCGGTTCGTGGTGAATCTCGCCGGGAGGAGTCTTCGCCGTGGAGCTTTGTCGTGCATCGCTAAGTGGAGAAGAGGGAGGCCGTGTTCTCGCCAAAATCTCGTGGTCGCCGGGTCGAAGGGTCTCGCCGTGTGGCGTGATGTCGTGCATTCGCCGGGTCGGATTTTGCCGATTCGCCGTGCGAGCTTGTGCTTTTCGGCGAGTTCGTTTGGCCGGGTTGCCGAAGTTATGTCGCCGGGATCGCGTTGCCGGGTCGGCATGGTCACGTCGTCGGGTCCCCGAGGTTGCATCGCCGGGTTGGTGTGACGTGACGTCATCTTGGACGGGTCGGCATGGATACCGAAATCGGAAATCACTGTGGCCGTTATCGAGACAAACACGTTGGTTCGCCGGGAACCTTCCAACATTGACACTTTAATTGCCGAATCTTTCGTTGATTCTTACGGATTGGCTTTTGGATTGGCGCTTCGAGTCTTTTTTTTTTAGGGAGCCGCAAGGTTCGGCGATGTTTTGATCCTTTTTTGTGAGGATGACGTGGATTTTCGGTGGGTTCTTGTTGCCGAAATTTTCGAGAATTTTTTCGGGGCCGGTTCCTTCTATATTTGTTTTTGGCTGAGATTCGTTTTACTTGTTGATTTTTTGATGATTCGTGTTTCCTTTCTTTTCAGCAGCGTTTCCATTCGATCGAGTTTTTTTTTTGTTGATTGCTTCGTATCCGATGTCGGACGATGATGCTTCTTGGCTCGAAAGTGCAATGGAAGTGGACGAGACGTGGTTGGCTTCTCCTTTGAGCGAGACAGAGTTGGAGATTTTGTTGAACGGGTCAGATTTGGAGAGTTCGTCGAACGTTTCAGAGTCGGAGTGTCTGTGGAACGAGGCGGAGTCGGGGTGTCCGTCGAACAAGGCGGAGGCGGAGTCGGAGTGTCCGTTGAACGAGGTGGAGTCGGAGACTTTTCTCGGAGCGGCGATTGATTGTGGTAGCGAGCCAGTCGTCGATTTAGAGCTTTTTATCATATAGGACATTGAAGACTACGATTCTGATTCTGATTCTACGGTTCATGCTCAAGACCGATTGTTTCGCGCTCTTTGCGCTTTTCTCGATTCCATATTGGATGCCTCGTCGCTGAAAAATTTCAAGTCTGCTTACGAGTTATCCGGTTTGAAGCTTCGGTCTCCTGAGTCAGGCGAGCGCCCTTGGACTCCTCCTCCTGGCTGGATATGTCTTTACGAGTACTAGTTTGTTCATTGCGGGCTGTGGTTTCCGTTGCCCGAGCTTTTGGTGGATTTCTGTGTTGCTCGGGGAATAGCTTTTACTCAGCTTTGTCCGGGCACGATCCGGAATCTTGTTGCGTTTATCCTTTTGGCGCCTGAATGCGGAGCAAGTTCGAGTCTCCGTCTTTTTGAAACAATGTCGATTGCGAGTTGGAATTCTGTGGGGATTACGGGGACCGTTTCCGTGAATATGAGACCGAGGCGCAAGATGGTTCGTGCTTCTCGAAATGGGAAGCATGATTGGTGGAGGTGTTACTTTTATGTTCGGGTGTCCGAGACGTCGGTTCCTGATGTTAGCACAGGTTTTAGGCGTCGTTGGAGCACAAGTTGTGGTAGACTTAGCGATTTGCTTAAGATCTGTTTTGATGTATTTACTTCGTCTGACTCTTCGTGTGTTTTTTTATATAATTTTTTAGTTCAACATCCGACCGGCAAGAAGCATCTCGAGAGATTCAAAGATGACCTTGAGAAAATCAAGCGGCGTGGAATCCAACATAGGTCAACTATTACTTCGATTCAGCAGAAGAAAGATTGTGTTCCCGGATATATAGGTAAGTTTACTGGGAATCCGATTTTTTTTTTTGGACTCCTTTTAACACGTTCTTGTTTTGCAATGAATTTCGATCTACCGAAGGAAATGGATAGGCGGATGAAGAAAATTTCCAAGTTTTATTTCGCGAAGGGTTCTCAGGTTCCTTTCCCCGTGATTCCGAAAATCTCCGAGGCTGGATCCTGATATATCATGGTTTTTACCCATTTTTGGACCATGATATAAGTGTTTTTATTGAGTCTGAGTACTATTTTCGAGTCTATATAGAGTCTTTGCAGGTTCAGGTACAATTGGAGTTAAATTGGAGATTTGGATATATTTTTGAGCTTAAAGGAATGAAGTCACGAAGTGTTGAAGTCGGATTGAAGTAGCATGACGGGTGTCGATCGACACAGACCATTGGTGTCGACCGACACCAGGTTTTCTAATTTTCAGAAGCGTGAAGTTTCCAGTTTTTGAAGAAAAGAAAATCTCCAAGACTTTTCCTAATCTTCCAAGGATTTGAAGATGCGAACCTAGGCCAATAAATAGAGTTTTTCAGCCATTGTTTAGGCATAACACACACATTATTTTAGAGAGAGATTTTTAGAGAGATTTTAAAGAGAAGAATCAGACTCCTTCAGAGCTGATTTGGAACTCCTTTATTTCTTATATTGGTTTCTTTTATGGTTTCTATTCAAATTATGATTTGTGTTTCATTGATCATGTCTGAGTAGTTTGCTTGTTAGGTTTAGGGTTTTTCAAAGGTGATTGATGAATTGTTAGGTCAAATTAAATTGTTTGGATAAAATCATTAGAGTTCTTCATCTGGATTTGTGTTTAATGCTGATTTTAGCTTCATGACCTAGAATCTGATCTTAGGTTAATTGGTAGACACAAGAGTGTTATTGATTGCCTGAACTAATGTTAGATGAGCAAAATACCTATTCGCAAAGAGATTTGGTTTAGGATTTTGTGAACGATCGAACCTGAACTTTAATGCTTGTTTGAATTGATAGGATTTGCAAAGAGATTTGGAATTCTAGGGTTTAAACATAGATAATCTTCGCAGCGAGAGTTGGATGATTTTACATTAGTGCTTCGAGTTCAAAAACAGTGCTTAATAATTCCTAACATTCTGTCTAGACGTGCAATTTAGATCACCTGAGAATTTCCCTGAACCTAGCATTTCGTCTCCTGAATTTACATCGTTTTTATTTACCTGCTGTCTTTACTTTTAATTACTTCTTCTTAGCTTAATTCGAAATTAGAAGTTCGTTGTGTGACTATCCCTTCCCTGTGGATTCGATCCCTAAATACTATAGTGATCTCTTAATTTGAGAGAGTAGCGCTACGGTAAATTTAAGAGCATATCAGATTCTCGGGTACTGGTCAGGGCGGCCGCTAGGTCGGAGAGAAGATGAGTAGAAAGGACATATCCCCGAGTCAAGTGGGAAAGGCCATGGTTCCCTCTCTCAAGGTGACGTTTGGCACGGTGTCCTCGGAGAAGGCTTTGGGAAAGGCACATAGTGTAGCTGCGGGTTCCTTCGAAGATCCGTCGGGGTCTTGTACGGAGGAAAATCGGAGTATTGTGCTCGGATTGCGAAAGAGTGGTGGTTCGTTGAAGAAGATTCGTCAAGGGGAGGTTTCGGAAGGAGTTGACGTCCATGCTCCAGGTTACACGTTCTCGTTCGAGCACACAGGGAGCGAGTTGCTTATTCACGACAAAGAGGCTAGTTTCGAGTTGTACTAGAAGATCAAACATACCGATGAAGAGCTTTTTCCGGTCGATGATGATTCTTACGGAGTGAATATCTGAAAAGGCAACGCTTCGTACCATTCCTTGGTAAGTTTTGTATAACAATTCCGACCTCGGAAAATTTTTTATTCTTTCTCTCTAAGCTAATCCCCCCCCCCCCATTTTTGTTGTTTTAGCTGTAGGCTTCCACAAATAAACTCGATCACGTGTTGCGGAAGAATATCGATAAGATGCGTCAAAAGGCTTTGGATGCGGAAGCTGCGCGATACGCCAAACGTGCGGCCAAGGAGAAGGCTCTCAAAGAGCTCGAAGCTTATAAGAAAAAGGCGAAAGAGGCTGATGTGGCGGCGGCGAGCTATCGGAAGCAGCGTGAACAGTACAAGGGGAAGTACGAGGCGGCATTGATAAATGGCGCGCGTGAGGTGGAAGACGAGAGGCGGCGTGCTCTTGAGGTGGTCGCCTCGAGCTACCAAGCACGGTTCGAAAGGTTTAAGCGTTTCTACAATGGTAACGAAACCGTGGAGGATGCCCTTAGTCTCTACGGTCAGGCGAATGCAGTTCTCGAAGCTTTTAGGGATTATATGAATGAAGGCGTCCATTTTCCGGAGGGGAGGATCTCTGATTTAAAGGAGGAGGTTGCCAAAAGAGAGAGAGAGGCTCGGGATTTGTCCGTTGAGGAGTTCGTGGAGGGCGATTTTGTCGTTACTCTAGTTGATGATTGGATTGAGCAATTGACGCGTCCGGAGAAGACGGTGTCCATTGTTAACCAGTATGGGTCCAACGCGATTGATATCACTTCGTCGGATGTCGCCACTATCCGTCATGACAGTGTTCCGGAGGCTTAGTCGCTTTGGCCTTCTTTCCTTATTTATCGTCTTATGTTCGGTTGGTCCGTATGTGGCTTTTATATTTCGGGTTCCTTTTGCGGATATGTACTGAATCTTTTGGTGTTTCCTTTGGATAATTCAACATTTTTATTTTTCTTCGTGCTTCCGATTTTATTATTTTGTTTTTCGGAAAGTTGAGTTTCCCTCGAATATCGTAATGTGCGAGCTGCTCGGCTTATTTGTTAGTTTTGAATTCTTCGTGCAGATCGGAGTCCGGCTTTATTGATCCTGGGTGTGAGACTTGGGTTTGACTTATCCCGTTTGATTTGTGTGAGACTCGGCTCCAAATGTTGATAATATTGAATTCTTAGTAGTGTCTGGTCCCGTTCGCCTTCTAGAAAGTCGAGTTGGTCATTCATCATTTCATCGTTCATGTTCGGATTTCGTGCGATCATGGTGTGTCGAAGTCCGGAGATGCCTGCTTCTGCGGGCGATATAGCTTCTACTCCGTGCGACAACGAGAAGGGAGTTCTATTCTTTGATCGGCGTGGCGAAGTCCGATGAGACCAGAGTACTCCGTCGAGTTCGTGTGCCCAAGCGCCCTTTTTGGTATCGAGGCGTTTTTTGATGTCGTCGAGGATCGTTTTGCTCGTTGTTTCGGTCTGTCCGTTACCTTGTGGGTAGCGGGGAGTCGACTTGCTTAGTCTGATCTTCCATCGTGCGCAAAAATTTTCGAAGTTGGTCGAGATAAACTGGGAGCCGTTATCGGTGATGATCTCGTAAGGGAGTCCGTGTCTACAGATGATGAATTTCCAGACGAATTTTTGAACGTCACGGACGTGGATCTTGGCGTATGACTCTGCTTCTACCCATTTCGTAAAATAATCCGTCATTACTAAGACGAAGCATTTTTGGCGAAATCGCGGGAGTGGACCGACAATATCCATTGCCCATCTCATGAAAGGATAAGGGGTTGTGGAGGTCGTTAGTAGTTCCAAAGGTACTCGGATTATTGGAGAGTAGCGTTGACACAACTCGCATCGTGCGACAAATTTCTCGCAATCCGTAATCATCGTTGGCCAGAACACGCCGTGCTTTTTTTATCATTAGGGCTAAGGCTCGTCCGCCCAAATGGTTTCCGCCTGCTCCTTCGTGCATTTCCTTCATGACGTCTTGCACTTCTTGTCGGTGTATGCAATTTAGCAGGACCCGAGAGGCGTTCCATCGGAAGAGGGCGTCCTCGACGAGAGTGTAGTGGGCGCTTCGTGCTTTGAGACGTCGGGCAGCCTATTTGTCCTGTGGAACTTCTCCATCGGCCAGGTACATTTTGATTTCGATCCTACAGTCTATTTCGACGGGTTCGCCAGCTCTGTCCATTGGTTCACAGTTTGTCTCGTCGGCATCGTCGAGGCCTTCTTCGAGTTCGGTTATGACGCATACGCCTTTTGATAGTTCGATGCTGGGCTTGGAGATGCTTTCCACAGGTACCATTCTGCGGAGAGCCGGGTCGGATGTCGATGCAAGGGCGGCCAAATCGTAAGCTGGCGAGTTTTCTCTTCGCGGAATTTTGGTGAGGACGAAACTATCAAAGCCTTCAGCGAGATTTTTGACGACCTTGAGATAGGCTTCCATGCGGTCGTTTTTAGGCCTCGTACTCTCCGTTTAACTGGCTGGTGACGAGTTGCGAGTCGCAAAACGCTTGTATTTATTTTTCCTTGATCGCTTTTGCTAACCTTAGGCCAGCGATGAGTGCTTCGTATTCCGCCTCGTTGTTTGATGCGGTAAATTTGAGTCGAAAGGATTGTTCGAGTATCTCGCCGGTTGGTGATATTAGTCGAATTCCAACTCTTGAACCATTGCGAGACGAGGACCCGTCGACGTACAAAGTCCATTTTTGTTCGAGAGGGACTCCGTTTTTAGCAGAATCCGGGGGTAATTCGACGAGAAAGTTTGCAAGCACCTGGGATTTCGCACAAGTCCTGTTTTTGTAGTCGATGTCGTATTCGCTTAGTTCGACCGCCCATTTTGTCATTCGTCCGGATTGAGTTGGACTGTGGAGAACTGTCCGCAGAGGTTGCTTCGTTAGAACGGTGATTGAGTGCGATTGAAAGTATGGTCGTAGCTTTCGTGCCGAGGTGAATACGGCTAGTGCGAGCTTTTCCATCGTTTTGTACCTGCTTTCCGGCCCGTCGAGTGACTTGCTCACGTAGAATATTGGTTTTTGTTCGCCGCGATCTTCCTTGACTAGGACACCGCTGACGGCAGGGTGCGAGACAGCCACATAAAGGTACAAAGTTTCGCCGAGGTCGGGTTTTGCTAAGACTGGCGGTGTTGATAAATATCCTTTGAGCTGGCTGAAAGGTTCTTCGCACTTCTCGTCCCATTCGAAACGTTTGTTGCCGCGCTGGAGCTGGTAAAAAGGGAGGCATTTGTCCGTCGATCGGGCGATGAACCTATTCAGCGCGGCAATTCGTCCTGTGAGTCCCTGAACTTCACGAGTATTCCTCGGGGATGGAATGTCGAGAATTGCTGCTATCTTCTTTGGATTGGCTTCGATTGCTCTCTTAGTCACGAGATATCCAAGGAACTCTCCTGATTTGACGGCAAAGGTGCATTAATCCGGATTTAGCTTCATGTCGTATTCGTTCAAACTCTTAAAGCAGGTTCGCAAGTGCTCGACGTGGTCCTCGGCGTTGAGTGATTTTACGAGCATGTCGTCGATATAAACTTCCATCGTTTTCCCGAGCTGGTCGGCGAACATCTTGTTTACCAAGNACCTGGGATTTCGCACAAGTCCTGTTTTTGTAGTCGATGTCGTATTCGCTTAGTTCGACCGCCCATTTTGTCATTCGTCCGGATTGAGTTGGACTGTGGAGAACTGTCCGCAGAGGTTGCTTCGTTAGAACGGTGATTGAGTGCGATTGAAAGTATGGTCGTAGCTTTCGTGCCGAGGTGAATACGGCTAGTGCGAGCTTTTCCATCGTTTTGTACCTGCTTTCCGGCCCGTCGAGTGACTTGCTCACGTAGAATATTGGTTTTTGTTCGCCGCGATCTTCCTTGACTAGGACACCGCTGACGGCAGGGTGCGAGACAGCCACATAAAGGTACAAAGTTTCGCCGAGGTCGGGTTTTGCTAAGACTGGCGGTGTTGATAAATATCCTTTGAGCTGGCTGAAAGGTTCTTCGCACTTCTCGTCCCATTCGAAACGTTTGTTGCCGCGCTGGAGCTGGTAAAAAGGGAGGCATTTGTCCGTCGATCGGGCGATGAACCTATTCAGCGCGGCAATTCGTCCTGTGAGTCCCTGAACTTCACGAGTATTCCTCGGGGATGGAATGTCGAGAATTGCTGCTATCTTCTTTGGATTGGCTTCGATTGCTCTCTTAGTCACGAGATATCCAAGGAACTCTCCTGATTTGACGGCAAAGGTGCATTAATCCGGATTTAGCTTCATGTCGTATTCGTTCAAACTCTTAAAGCAGGTTCGCAAGTGCTCGACGTGGTCCTCGGCGTTGAGTGATTTTACGAGCATGTCGTCGATATAAACTTCCATCGTTTTCCCGAGCTGGTCGGCGAACATCTTGTTTACCAAGCGTTGGTACGTTGCTTCCGCGTTTTTCTGGCCAAAGGGCATGACTTTATAGCAGTACATTCCTCGATCAGTGATGAAAGAAGTTTTCTCGCGGTCGTCGGGGTGCATCATTATTTGATTGTAGCCCGAAAAAGCATCCATGAAAGACAAGAACTCGTTTCCCGCAGTTGCCTCTACCAAACAATTGATATGCGGTAGCGGGAAGCTATCTTTGAGACATGCCTTGTTTAGATCCGTGAAGTCAACGCACACTCGCCATTTGCCATTTTTCTTTTTGACGACCATCGGGTTGGCCAACTAGTCGGAGTATCGAACTTTCGTGATTGAGCCGGCCTTGGATAATCGCTCAACCTCGTCATTTACCGCCTTAGAGCGCTCTGGGCCGAGCTTGCATCGCTTTTGCCTGATTGGTTTAACGGTTGGATCGACTTGAAGTTCATTATGAGCGAGGGTAGGGGGAATCCCTTTCATGTCGTCGGTTTTCCATGCGAAAGTGGAAAAGTTTTGCCGTAGGAAATCGATAAGCTTGTCTCTTAGGTCGTCGTTTAACTCTGCTCCGATGCCGACACATCTTTCCGGATCTCGTATGTCAATATTGGTTCTGACAACTTCTTCCCGTTGTTGATCGTTCGGGGGCAGGATTTCGCTTGGTCCTTGGGTTGCGATCAGACACGTTTGCCCCGCCTTTCGTAGTTTGTGCTCGGTGATGAAGCATGTTCTTGCCATTCGTTGGTTTCCTCTAACCGTGAAGATGCCGCTCGAGGTCGGCAATTTTATGTATTGGTGATAGATTGACGAGACTGCTTTCATCACATTTAGCCAGGGGATGCCGAGGATCACGTTGTAGATGGCCGACTTATCGATGACGACAAACTTGACAACCTTAGTCGTTCGTTCGATATAGAACGGGATTTTGATGGTTCCGATCGTCATGGTGGTGTCCCCTACAAATCCTGTGAGTGGCTTCGTGCTTGCCTTAAATTCGAAACCTTCGAGCTCCATTCTTTGGAGAGTTTCTTTAAAGATGAGATCCACTGTGCTCCCGGTGTCGACCAAAACGCGGGTTACTTCGCAATCTCCGATTCGGAGTTCGATGACGAGAGCGTCGTTGTGAGGCGTATCCACTCCTTCGACGTCGTCTTCTGTGAAATATAAGTCATTGCCAATTTTAAGTTTGTCGTTGGCATTGCGCTTCCACAGTTTACCTGCGATTGTTCTTCGTTCGTAGCTTTTGATTGATCAGACCGAGACGTTACACGTGGGAAGTCCTCCCATTATCATGTTGAATCTTCGTCTTGCCGGAGCCGGGGCGTTGTCTGGTCCTTGGTCGTCGAGTTCGCGTTTTGGAGGTGCCATGTTGACGTTGACTGGTCCAACCGGTGGATTCGGTAAAATGATTGCGGGTCGTCGCCTAGCTTCTTCCTGCACGAGTCGGAATCGTTCTGCTTCGTTTCTCGGTTGCGGGGCTTCTCGTCTTTCGTTCAGTCTTGGTGTTTGGTTGGCACCTGACCCTTTGAGCTCTCTCTTATATCGTGCCAACAAGTCATTTTGTAGATGGCGGCATTCTTCATCGGAATGCCTGTAGCGCTTGTGGAAACTACAATACGGTTTTGATCTGCCGGATGTGTCGTGTTGGTTAGGTCGTATATACTTGTTTAACCGTTCAACTTGTTGTTGATTGAATTGCAAGTCGTTGACGACAAAGGTGGATGGCATGCTTCCTCTATCGTTTCTTTGATAGTTGTTGTTGAAGTGCTGACGCGGTTCGTAGTAGTCTTCCTTCGACTTCTCCTTCTGGGTAGACGCTTTCGGGGTGGCATATTTCTTAGCATTCTCGACTCTCTTCTCCTCCATCTCGATAAAAATCGTTGCATGTGGAGTGCGTCCTCCAAAGTATGTGGTTTATTTTTCTTCATTTACTCGTAAAAACTTGATTTGTACCATAATCCATTACGCAATGCTGGGAATGCTGCTTCGTCAGAAAATGATACTTTTGAGACGATGTTCTTAAACTTGTTTATGTAAGACCGTAGTGTCTCCTTTTGGCCTTGTCATAGAGTGTATAGGTCGGCCTCGCATGCCCATTGTTTTATGTACATGGAATAGTGTTTAAAGAAAGCTTTTGAGAGGTCGTCGTAGCAATCGATCGAGTTTGCTCCGAGCTTGGAGAACCAACTTAGAGCCGAGCCGGTTAGATTTTCCACGAACATTTGGCAATATCCCGCGTCGCGTTCTTCGGGAGGAAATTGAGTTTGAACAGCATAGGATTCGTCGTTCCGTCGTAGGCAGTGATCTTAATTTTTCCCGGATGTCGAGCTGGTGAATTGGTTATCTTGCTTGTGAATGGTGTGTTTTGCGCTTCTCTGAGTACGCGATCGATTTTGGGCGCCAAGCTTGTTGCTTGGTGGACTCGGGAAGTCATCAACCTTAGTTGCCTTTTTATCCTCTCAAGTTCACTATTTTGATTTTGGCGATTAGGGGCATCGTTTTGCCGATCGGTGTGCTCTTGGCGTTGGTGGTCGTTGTTCGCCGGTCGTCTCTGATCCCTTCGCTCTTGCTTGTCTATCGGGGGAAGTAGTTTGCCCTGGTCATTTAGATCGGCGATCTGGTCCCCGAATAGAACTCGTTGTAGGCGTGGGGTGTGGGTGGTTTGCCTTGGCATCTGGCTCCTGTCGTTAACGTTGTGGAGGTCGTCAATTCGGCTATGGCATACGTGCTAAGCCGTGGCCAATTCCTCCAGTCGTTCGTTAGTCCCGCGTGTATTATCGTTTATATGGGCGATAAGCGTCTGGAGTAAAGCCGAGATGTCGGATTGTGCCGACGTGTTGTTTGCGAGTGCTTCCATCCTTGTGGCACTTGTCAGATTTGCGGTCGTCCTGTTCACCCTCGTTGGATCAGAGAAGGCTGTCCTTGTCGTAGTTAGGAAAGTCGGTCCCGTCGGTGGCCATCGATATGCCGAGGCCATCGAGGTCGGCCTCGTTGTCGCGGCTGGAGTTGGTACTTCTGATGTGCCGTAAATTGGCATCGCCGATAACGATGAGATCGGTATTTCCGACCCGGTGGGGATTAGTCTTGCCGATGTTCCAAAGATCGTCGTCCCCGAGTCCATGGTGGTAGTCGCAGCCGAAGTGGAAGAGGGCGGTCTTGTTGGCGCGGGAGTAGTGTCTTCTGTCATTTCCAATTTTTTTTTTTTAGGTGTAGAATAGTCCCTCTCCCCACAGGCGGCGCCAAATGTTGATACCGAAATCCGGTTATCGTAAATACATGAAAATGATGGGTTCGGGAACTTTCTTATACGAAATATTAAAATCGGAGATTACAAAAAGAAATCGTCGAAAAGACTTTGTCGTAAATACAAAAGGAAAATAGCGTAGATACGATAAGCAAAATGTCGTAAGAGTCGTCGGACGTACGATTTGCGTAGAAATCGGGAATTTAGGGGGTGCTCTCTGGAAGTTTTCAGGATCCCTTCTCATCAGCTTAGTGTCATATTTATAGAAAAATGTTGTTTGCGGTTTTTGACGGGAATGGACCTCACGGGTCTCGTTTCTTGGCTTTTGACGGAAATAAAAATTTGGGACGGGCCAAAGTCATGGGCTTCAAGCCCAATACCAACGAGTGGTACCTTAGCTCACCTGAGAGTTGGGATATTGTTGAATACTTTTCTATATACAATATTTTTAATTGTATATCTCATATCTTTCTGATTTTCTAAGTTCAAAATCGTTAGACCTTTTTCTGAGGTCACCCTTGATAATGCAACGTATAATTGTCCATGACTAAAAATTGGTTTGGGGAGATATATTTCAACCTTTTTAAGACTTTGCCCCTGACTTTTATTAATAGTCATTGCATAGCTCAAGCGTAGTGGAAATTGACGTCTCCTTAATTTGTTGGCCAATTTAAATCCGCGGGAGAAAGTATTATACGTTAATATCTCAGCCTCAAAAACCCTATCGCATAAATGAGTAACTGTTAATCTTGTTCCATTGCAAAGTCCTTCTCTTTGATTCATATTTGGCAAGAGCATGTCCGGTGATCCTATCTTTAGTTTTATACAATGATCTGGCAAACCTGAGAACAGGCCCGACTCAAAAAATATTATGGGCCATGTGTTATATTAAAATTTTTACTCAAATGTGGACCTTATTTTGTATAAAATTCAAAATTTAAGGCCCTAAATTAGTAAAGAGAAATTTTTTGAAAAGCAAATAGAACTCGGTGCTTTTGCACTCCCAGCACATGCCCAACCCCGAGCCTGTCTGGGAACTTGAGAGTGTAAGAATTCAGTAGGGTATAGCAAGTCATCCGTTTCAGTCGGGGGCCCATCCATCTCAATACTATCTGAACTCAAATATTCCTTTGCATTGCCTGGGATTTGGTCTAGTAAAAACATATTCAGTTCACCAACCGTGTTATTTTTTTGTGTCACAATGGCCCTCTCCGTAAGGGGTATGTTCAACCGTCGTATGATTCTTGGAAATTTGGGTATACGTCAGATGCAAGTTGGTGAAGCTGGTTTTCTCCATTCTGAAGCAATAATTTTTCATCGATTTTGATGTCGTCAATCTCCGCGGAACTATCTTCTTCTGTATTGATTTTTGGTGCCGTGCCATCACCAACTTGGAGTATCCACTTTGCAAATATTTTCTCATCCACTCGCAATCGCATATTCTGAGTTAGACTATAGAACTTGCACGAATCCCATATATATGATCGGTTTATGGTTGCTAAAATTGTATCCTGTCTGCTTCCTCCCGGAATAACTGGTAGTATTTGCCTAAAATCACCACCCAGCAATACTGTCTTACCACTGAAAGGCCTTTCCAAAGCTGTTGGATCATCTTGAGATAAAATCTCTCTTAATGTCTTGTCCACTGCTTCAAATGATAAACGATGTCATAGGTGCTTCATCCCAGATTATCAAGTCAGTTTTCTTTATCAACTCAGCAAGCGTTGATCATGGTGTGATTTCACACATTGAATGCTCATGTATGTTTAATGGTATTTTGAATTTCGAATGAGCTGTTCTACCCCCTGGAAGAAGCAATGCTGCAATGCACGAAGATGCAACAGGATTCACAATCACGTCATGGAAGACCAGTTTTTGCTCATCATTCAAACTGGCAAACAAACTATTGTGTTCTCTTTCTTGTGCTGCCTTATCATATCTCTGCTATTCCATAATGAAAAAATTATTTAGATATTTCATCATTTGTTTGTCTGGCAATGGCATGTTTGAGAACTCTTCTAGTGATCTATCGTGTTCATGCATGATTTTCTCAATCTCGAATAAAGTGTAGCTCTTAAGCTGTTCTTCTGTCAGATTCAGTGTTGAAAATCTCAAGTGTTTTCGTTGATTGTACTCAATATCATCTGCAAGAGATCGCCAACAATGTTCCCACAAATTTAAAGGGCTGCTAACCTGGCAAAAAATGATGAGTGTGAAAAAGAGACAACGTAACTGGCTAGCAGAAGCCCACTGGCTAACGTCCTCTATTGCCTCAACCCATTCTTTATCTCCATCAAGAAGTCCTCTTGCAGAGCACGTATCTTGGAATGATTTATAAGTGATTCCCTCAAATGTTTTAATGTCTTCGTAGCTAGTTGGCCCCTCAACAACGTTTAGTAGCATTCTTAAGTAGTAGAGCTCTCCAGCTGTATTAGGTGGATGTTTATAATTCTGCCGATAGTGTACCCCTGCTTTCTTTTGGTCCACTTTTTTATAGTGGAATTCCATACATACATTGTTGGAAATCGAACATACGTTAATTTACGTGCATCTTCATCTTCCTCGTTTGTCTTCATCCACTCTAAGAACATTGTTCTGTCAATATCTTCTCGTGTAATAATATTGTCAAGACTTTCTTTTGCATTGTATATGAGAGGTTGTTCGTCTTCTAGATGCAATGTCAGACGTTGAACAGCTGGCCTACTGTAGTGAGGAGATAGTCCGCACATTGCGTCGATTTATGATAATTTAAATGATTTAATTTACAATTTGTTTTATAATATTTGTTAGTAAAAGTTTGTAGATAAATATTAATTTTTAATTGTGAATATCACGTAGTTTTATAATTTTGTATTGACAGATTGTTGGAATAATAATATCAATATTGAATGAGAATTTTTTTTAATTCATCGTAAGCAAATAAAATATCAAATTATTTATTTTTGACAATAATTAAGTACATTTTCTTTTGTAGTATAACCAATCTAAAATACATTTGTGATGAAATTTGTGACTGCAAAATAAAATATTAAGATATTTTCGGTCATTGTAGATTATCAAAACATATATCACAATTGTCATATTCTTCTTGTGTACCTTGAATTTGTGTTCTCTCTAAATCTCCAATTACAAAATCAACATATAGTTTTTTTGATGCATTTGGGTTGAAATCTTCAATTTCAAAAGACACTTCGAGACATTGTGTGTTATGTGTTCGACGTGATAGTATATATGTCTGAATAAAGTTTATTAAACTTTCGGTTTATGTACTTGATGTTGTGTCATCCATATCATGATAAGTGAGGTAGAAGTTAATCATATTTTTGAAGGTAAAGTTATTTGCTTGTCTATCTATCTATTCTAATATATATAGTAAGGTTTTTTAGAGTGAGCTTTGAAATGCTGCCATGTGGCATTCTAAACACTAACATGTGTGACCTACATTTAACTAAAAAAAAATTAAACACATAAAAAATTGATATGTGTCTTTCATAATTATAATATTTTATCTCTTTATTTTGTTGTTCTTAATTTAATGATAGAGTTATACAAAAAAACCTAAAAAGACTCCTATTTAAGAGTATCTACAGCCATAAATTCTAACAAACCTAAAAAAAAAAAAAATCGAATGGAAAATTGTGATAAACCAGCCACGATAATCACAGTTATAGAAAACAGAGAACGCTCAACGGATGATTCAAGAGAATGATAACTGACCACCAATATCAAAAAATATAACAACAGTTGAACCAAGAGATCAGACGCAGAAAAGCTGAACATAAATAAAAAAAATATCATAATGGTGGAACCAAGAGACGCAGACGCAGGAAAGTTTTGAAGAGTTATTTATGTTCTGAGAGAGAGAAAAATGTGAATTATAACGAGGGGGGAAGAAAATATGACTATCTATTCTAATAACTATTTTAATATAGTAAGGTTTTTTTTAGAGTGATCTTTGAAATGTTGTCATGTGGTATTCTAGACACTGACATGTGTCACCTACATTTAATTAAACACATAAAAAATTGATTTTTTTGGCGGTTAGATAAGACTTATTAAGATATGTGCAATTTTCTGCTTGAATTATTATAAGCAACGTGGAACACCTATAATAGAAATTTGATCCATCATAGTGACTGTTTTCCGTCTAAATTGTTTATTATGAGCCTTGTATACATTTATGATGTGTGTTTGTTCTTAATCTTCTTCACTTTTAACACTTTTTTCTACGGTTGGGTTGATTTTTCCATCTGTTTCCATATTTCATGATAATGCTTAGCATTAAACTTAGGGATGTTTGCAAAATTGACTCAAGAATTGAAGTCAACTGCAAATCTAACCCACCAAATTTCTCATTTCAACATTAACCACTTTCTCTCCAAACCATCCTTCTCCCTTTCAATTAGTTACGAAATTGCCATTTATTCAATTAATTTCGAAAATTCAATTGACCAAATAATCCTCATCTTCCTCACTTATTCACGAAAATGCCATCATCATCAATTCACCCAACCACCATTTTCAACCAATTTGGAGCTTTAATTGCACCAAAAACCCATTTTTGAGCTTAAATAGCTCATTGACTCTTTTCTTATTTCGTATTTTCAGTCAAATTTCGTGTTTTCCAGATCTGGGCTGCGAAAGTAGACTTCATCTGGCCTGGAGAAGTCTACTAAGTCAACGCAAAGGTTAGTTTTGCAATTGACCGCGTGAACAAAGTAGACTTCTCCAGGTCAGATGAAGTATACTCCATTTCCTTTGAGAACAAAAAAATTAGAGTAGACTTCTCGAGTAGACTTCTTTCAAAGCAGGTCATTTTTGTAATTGACCAAACTTTGACTTTTTGGAGTAGACTTCTCCGAGATAGTAGACTTCTCAACGAGGTCTACTCCTAAAAGTATACTTCTTACATGTCACTTTTACAATTGACCAAACTTTGACTTTTTGTAGCAGACAGCTGGAGAAGTCTATTCGGCTTTTTTTGGGGTGTCGAAAAGTTAAATTAAAAAGTAGACTTCTTTTTGCCTGAGAAGAAGTCTACTTTTTAATTAATTCAATGTTTGGTCAACCCCAAAACTAACCCATAGTTGACTTCTCCAGGTTTCAAGAAGTCTATTCCAAAAGTTAAACTCGGTCAATTGCAAAAGTGACATGTATGAAGTCTACTTTTAGGAGTAGACTTCTCTGAGAAGTCTACTATCTCGGAGAAGTCTACTTCAAAAAATTCAAAGTTTGGTCAATTGCAAAAATGACCTGTAAGAGAAGTCTACTTTTGGAGGAGAAGTCTACTCATCTTTTGACAATTGCAAAACTGACCTGGGAGAAGTCTACTTTTTCGAGTAGACTTCTCTGAAGAAGTCTATTTTTAATGACGAAGTCTACTATTAGTAGACTTCATTAACCGTCTTAGAAGTCTATTTTTCCATATTTTTTTAAAAATGCTTTGTATCAAATATATAATGAATTTTTAAGATTTTCTTGGTCATAAGCTTGTGTTAGTAAGTGTTCTTCCCTCTATATCAGTTATACATGATTATAGTTTATAGGGATGGTGGAATCAGGTTTTATGTTTTACAAGCTACTTAGCTTATTAGTCGTAGACTTCTCCAAGAAGTCTATTAAGTAGACTTCTGCAGACATCAGATGA
Source organism: Alliaria petiolata (assembly GCA_020283515.1). NCBI lineage: Eukaryota > Viridiplantae > Streptophyta > Magnoliopsida > Brassicales > Brassicaceae > Alliaria > Alliaria petiolata. The sequence continues at coordinate 10,637,300 of JAHZTW010000005.1, forward strand.
AGTATAATGTTTTAATTGTCTTATAAAATTCTTTAATCTGTAATTTATGAAAAATAAAAATTCTTCTTTGACTCTTGAGTTTGTGTTATTTATTAGTCTTTCTTATGTATGAGTTTTACATGTTTGTTTCTTATAATTGAGCTTTAATTATTATTTTTTGTGTTATTATGTATTTAGCTTATTAGTAGTAGACTTCTCCAAGATGTAAGTAGACTTCTACTTAGTAAACTTCTAATGAAGTTTAGAAGTCTACTTTTTCAATTTTTTTAATAAAATTCATTTATCTGTAATTTATGTTCATTAAAAATTAACTTTTTTACTCTTGAGTATGTGTTATTTATTGGTATTGCTTATGTATATTTATTGGTATTGCTTATGTATGAGTTTTACATGTTTGTTTCTTATAGTTGAGCTTTTATTAATTTTCTTCTTTTATTAGGTATTTACCTTATTAGTAGTAGACTTCTAATGAAGTGTAGAAGTCTACTTTTTCAATTTGTTAAAATTCCCGCCCAATTTATTAAAGTTCCCGCCCAATTTGTTAAATAATTTCATTTTCCCGCTGTTTTTTCTTAAGTTTACTTGAGAAGTCTACTCGAGAAGTCTACTAGAGAATTCTACTAGAGAAGTATAATGTGTAGTATAATTATATTCGAAAGAAGTCTACTAGAGAAGTCTACTGTGTAGTATAATTCTATTCGAGTGAAGTCTATGCGAGAAGTCTACTCGAGAAGTTTAATTACCCTAAACCCTAAATAAAATATTTTCGATTAAAACTTATATCAAAACATCAATTTACTTATCATATTCACAAATAAAATTATTCTTTGATTTTTGAGTTTGTATTATTTATTGATCTTGCTTATATACGAATTTTACATGTCTTTTTTTATATTTGAGTTTTTGTTAATTTTTGTGTGTGTTAATAAGGGTTTAAAGATGGTGATGACTGAGTAAGATGTCAAGGAATAAGTATGGTGATAAGTGAATAAGGTGTCAAGAAAAAAGTCTGAGTAAAAAGTCTACTAATGAAGTCTATTGGAGAAGTCTACTGGAAAAGTCTAAGTAAGAAGTTTAAGTACTTTTGTTTCAGTTTGATTGTAGGAACCTCTTTTAAGACATTAAGTACTCATTTCTCTCTATTTGTGTTTTCAAAATTGGGTTTTGTGTTGGTTTTCTTTAATCTTTTGTGGTCTTAAATATTTTCTTTTGTTGTCTTATCTCTCGAGTTTAGTTTATCGAAAGTTCACACCTTTTATTAAAAATATGTAAATGAGTTAAATTATCGAAAGAAGTCTAGTCAATAAGTCTACTCAAGAAGTCTGCTATGTAGTAAAAAGATTGTTTCATTAATCACCCAAAACATATCTTACACAAACATCATACCGAAACAAGTGTTACAAAACATCTAGTCTTATACTAACATCTTGGCGCCAAGGGAGTCAATTGAGGGGCTTTGTTCTTTTGTCATCTTCTCATGTAATCTTTCACCGGCCTAGACAAAAAAAAATAGATTATACATAGTCACCATGTTAAATCTTAAAAACTGCATAATCAATATGCAAAGACGGCAACTTTTTTTTGTCTTTTTGATCACTTAAAAAACAAGTGTAAAGCTTATTTTGCACATGTACAAATCGAAATTATCATGGGAGCATGATAAGCATGATAACAAAATCTAGTTTTATATCTATAAAGATAAACACAAATGGTGGGAACGGCAATCGTGTGATCAAAATTCTCACGGGGACATTATATCTTCAGATGGTTACTAAGAAGCAAGTAAACACTGAAGATTATTACTTATGAACCTCGCTGAAAGGTTCCTTTATATCATCTAGTTCAACGCAACTCTCTTGAAACAGTTTGTAGGAGAAGCTCAACAACCAAGTCTCGTTCCATATCCGACTGTTAACCAAAAAGGTATGAAATACCAAATTAGTGGATTTATAGATCTAAAGTAAGCTAAAGAAGTTCAAGGACATGCACACATACGTTAGAAATATTTCACTTCTTGAATCAATGGGTGTGATGATGAGTGGAGCATTGATATGGAACCATACCTTATCGTAGGGAGCCTTTTGTTTCTCAGAAAAGAAGCTTCATGGCTTCCCTCTCGTGCTTCTCCTTAGCACCCAGAATGTTCGAGGTCTCCTTGAAATCAGAATCAGGGTTTTGCTTCTTGACTTCGTTCCAATTCTCCTTGCACCACAAGATGTACGGTGTTGTCGTGTTGACGGTCTCTTTGTTTCAGGACAATCCTTCTTCTTCTTGACTTCGTTCCAATTCTCCTTGCACCACAATATTCCCAAATCAATCACAAGATAAGCAGAGAAATATAACAAAATTAGACAATCTGTATCTAATTATTTTGCCACCAAATTAACAATCCAACATCTTAAACACAAGCATAGAGATCAAACAAATCATGATTCAAGTTGATCAAACAATCAAACTTAAAAGGAGAATACAGAGAAACGAATTATGGATCTACTTTGGTGCTAATCTAAAATCTGTGCCGAAACTACTATCAAGCAATATGTACGAAGCGAGTCATCCATCAACAAGCTATCTAATCACATATGATTAACTACAATTTCTGAACCATTCCAATATGTTCACAAAACATAAACTGCTAAACACATGGAGAACCAAAAAAACTAGATCTAGAACAAAAAACATCTTGAACCATTCCAATATGTTCACAGAATCATAGCCAGATCTAGAAACCGTACCATTTTAGGTTTGAATTCCTTCATCTTCTGCAGGTTTTTCCGCTCCGCCTTGAGCTTCTCCTGCTCAACGTCCCTCGTCTCAAGTTCCTCTTCCTTCTTCTTCAGGATCTCGTCCTTCTCCTTCAGCAGATCCTCCGTTTTCTCCTTCTCGATCTTCATCTTCTCCAGCATCACCTGCATCTCCAACAGATCTTTCTCGAACGACTTTGGTTCTTTCCCCTTGGCTGAGACCGGCGACAACTGTGGCTCGACGATCACGTTCTTCTGCTTCAACGCTTTTCCACATTCATTTTAGGTGTCCAAGGAGGTCTGAGTAGTAAAAAAAAAAGAGAAGATCATTAAAAGTGAAAGAGACTTTATAATAATACTCATGAAGATACTGAAGAGAAGCAAAAGAGATATGTATAAAAAACCACACACCTTCGAGGCACTTGAAGGCTACTAGCATGTAAAGCCTCCTCTCTCTTCCTTTGCTCTTTCCATTCTTTAGCTGTTACGTCACTTGAGCTCGAACCTGTGTCCCTGCTAACAGACAAATCACAAACGAAGAAGATTAGCACATGAGAGAAAGGATTCAATAGAAATAGGAAAAATCATCAGATTAAGAGCATAAATCACAGTCTGATCCTCACATCTCACAAAAACAAAGACGAGATTGAAGGTGAGATATAAATGATAGAGATGAGAATGACAGTAAGAAATGAAGGAGAAGAGATTCATGGCCAGAGAGGAGGGAGAGGAGAGAGATGCGTTATTTTAGACAGAGAGAGACACTTTATTTTTAACACAATTAGGTTAAACTCTATTTATATATTTAGGAAAATTTTCGAGAGAAGTCTACTCAAAAAGTCTGATGTGTGGTATAAGTCTATTCGAGAGAGGTCTACTTTGGAAGTGTACTCGAGAAGTCTGCTAGAGAAGTCTGCTATGACTAATAAGTCTATTTGAGAGAAGTTTACTTTGGAAGTCTACACGAGAAGTCTACTGTGTAATATAAGTGTAATCGAGAGAAGTCTACTTTAGAAGTCTACTCGAGAAGTCTACTTAACCGGTAAATTTGAGTTCCCGCACAATTTGTTAAAGTTTCCGCCCAATTTATTAAAGTTCCCGCCCAATTTGGTAAATAATTTCGATTTCCCGCTGTATTTTATGAAGTCTACTCGAGAAGTATACTCGAGAAGTCTACTAGAGAAGTCTATTGTGTAGTATAATTCTATTCGAGAGAAGTCTACTTACCCTAAACCCTAAATAAAATATTTTTGATTAAAACTTATATCAAAACATTTATTTACTTAACATATTAAAAAATTACAATTAAAATAACAAATATATCAACGCCAAATCATCAACCAAACCATAAACTATGAATTCATATAGAATTTTTTCTTACCCTAAAAATTACACCCTTATACCCAATACTTTAACATCAACCCTAACCCTTTTAAACTATATACTCATGAAACTTATAAATTGATTTAATTCATGAAATTTTATTTTATATAGATGTAAATTGTCTATGTTTAATTTTGTTCAAAGTATTTTTTATCAAATAATTTTTAATAATTTTAATTATTAAAATTTAAGATTTAGTGATTTAGTACACTTCTCTAGATTTTTAACCTAATTTGGATATGTTGATTTAAATTGATCTATTTTTTGAAATTTTATTTTTAATAGATGAAAATGTAGTTTTGGTTATTTATCTAAGCTTTTTATAAAATTAATTTCTTATAATGTTTTTTTAATTAATTCTCAGAAAATTATTTGAGAGAAGTATACTCGAGAAGTCTACTCGCGAAGTCTACTTTGTAGTATAAGTCACACGAGTGAAGTCTACTTTGGAAGTCTACTAGAGAACTCTACTATATAGTATAATTCTATTCGAGAGAAGTTTACTCGAGAAATCTACTTACCCTAAACCCTAAATAAAATATTTTTGATTAAAACTTATATCAAAATATTAATTTACTTAACATATTCACAAATTACAGTTAAAATAATAAAGATATCAACACTAAATCATTAACCAAACCGTAAATTATGAATTCACATAAATATTTTTCTTACCCTAACAATTACACCCTTATACCCTATACTTTAAACCTTAACCCCTAACCCTTTTAAACTGAATACTCATGAAACTTATAAATTGATTCATATTCATGAAATTTTATTTTATATAGATGCCAATTGTCTATGTTTTAATTGTGTTCATAATTGTTTTTACCAAATTATTTTTTATAATTTTTATTATTAAAATTTGAGATTTAGTTATTTAGTAGACTTCTCTAAATGTGTTGGTTTCTAACCTAATTTGGCTATGTTGATTTAAATTGATACATTTTTTTGAAATTTTATTTATAATAGATGGAAAAGTATATGTTTTTGTTATTTATCAAAGTTTTTTATAAAATTATTTTTTATAATTTTTTTAAATTATTTCTAAGGAAATTAGTTGAGAGAAGTCTACTCGAGAAGTCTACTATGCAGTATAAGTCATAGGTGAGAAGTCTACTTTGGAAGTATACTCGAGAAGTCTACTTTAGAAGAAAGTAGACTTCTTGGAGAGGTCAAGAAGTCTACTCGGAAACTCTACTCTCTCGTAGTAGACTTCTCTAGGGTAAAACCGTCATTATCGCGAACATTTTTTGTTTGGTCATAAGGGTGAGGGTTGTAATTTTACTACCCATGTGAGTTACTTTTGCCAAACATACAATAGAAGGTCTAGTTTTGGAGAAAGAATCAAGTTTCATGTCATTTTTAGCAATTCCCCCCCCCCCCCCTTAAACTTATCGTTTCCTTCTTATAAGTAGAGATCGTTACTTTAAGCTATATCTTGATGCAAATTTGTGTGTGTCTCTGCGTCTATACTCAAATGATTTTTTTTTGCTACAGTTTTATGGTGTGTTCTTTCTCAAATGGGTCATCACAAGTGGTCAGTTTGTTTGTATATCGTATTTTTTTTAGGATTGCTACACAAGATTTCGAGCAAAGATTGGAGATAGACAAGAAACATGGCTGTTGATGTAAGTAATTTGTGGGTTATTTATTGGCTGATCTTGTAACTGATTATGAATTATTCTTTAGAATTAGACCGATGAAAAATGTCGGTATTTTTTCATCTATATTCGGGTGAGAAAAAGAAAGGCAACAAAACAAAGCTTGGGATGAATCAAACTAGAGTTGAAGACAAGATTTGGAGCATAGGACCAAAACAAATCTCTATGATTGACTTTTGTTTATACTCTTTTGTTTATGGTCTTGGGTTTGGAAAACTATACCTTTGAATCTTTTGTTCATATTTTAACTAAATTAAGCTTAACCAATTAATAGAAAATATCAAATATATTATAAAAAATATTTTAAGAATAAAAAAATATAGAAACATTAAAAACATAATAGTAATAGATTTTTGATCTTAAGTTTTTCGAAAAAACATAAAAATAAATATATTTTTATGTATTTAATATACGTATTCTAAACTTCATATATGTTGAACGAAGTTTAGAATACGTATTCTGCAGTTTGTACATGTTCTACGAAGTTTAGAATATGTATTCTTCATTTTGTACATGTTCTACGAAATTTAGAATATGTATTCTAAAATTCATATATATTATACGAAGTTTAGAATACGTGTTATGCACTTTGTACATGTTCTACGAAATTTAGAATATGTATTATATAAAATTTAAAATTTTGTGTATCTTAAAAAGAAATAAAATCTCATAAAAATCTATATTATATTAGGCGATATCTTTTGTCTTTTTTCATTTCCTTCCTTTCTTTCTTCTTTGTTTAGCTTTTCTTTTTCAACTCAATTTATACCCAATTCAATTTCTGCTCAATCATCGATAGAATACAGTAGCTTCTTGCTTCACATATTTTCAAACAAGGTTACAACATTGTGACATCCCGGATCCGGATTCGAGCCGCAAAGCCCATGAATTTGGGCCCACAATTTCTAAACCTAGTCAAACCGGAAGTTTTGCCGTAACATATAAGAGGAAGCGAAAATCGATAGGCAAGAGTTTTGAGAGCGCCGCTAGCACCCAGAGTGAATCCGAGAGAGACCCAGAGTCATTGCCGTTGCCGCCGTCGGAAGGAATCGTCGTCGTCGTTTCACCGGAGATCGGAGCCGTTCGCCGCCGAAAGGAGCGTTTGTCTTCTCTTGTTCACGGCTCCGATTCCATTGTGAACAGCAGCCATCGGTTTGAGGAGGAGTCGCCGTTGCTGTCGCAGGATCTCGTCGCCGGAGATCGCCGTTCAGGACCTCTGCAACTTGTCAGGGAAGAAGAGAGATTGAGGGAAGAAGAAGAGAGGAGAGAAGGAGAAGAAGGCCTCGGGGAGAAGAGAGAGGAAATAGAGAGAAGAAAAGAAAAAGAAAAAGAAAAGAAAAGTGACGGGACACATGGGAGAGAGGGAAAAAAAGCAGAAAAGGTTTGGGAAAGCAGAAAAGACACTCGGGTAGAAAAGAGGAAGTGACCAGAGAATTCCCTGAAGGCGCGTGTCACGCCTACCAGCCTGTTTTCGCTAAGGTGAGGCGTGATCTTGATCTGTAGATTTGCAAACTGCAGTTATGTTATTAATTATTTTTATGCTTAATTTAAGAATTAAAATGTTGTGAATGATTTATCTAGGTTGCTGGGGAATTGTGTGTTTTATTTTATTTTAATGTTGAATAAATTAGAAGTGAAAAATAATATTGATTGATACATGAACTAGAATTCATGTTTGGTGAATTATACGACTTAGCGGAATGAGCTAAGTTGTTCGGTGTTAGGCTATGGCAACAGCGGTGTTGAGTCGTAGCTCATTAACGGCTAGATAGCAAGTTGGAAACAACCGCGTGCGTTCTACGTGGCGGGATGAGTCGACGTGACTCTTGTCCTTCAGGATGGTATTGTCCTTCGGGATGGTGTGTCCTTCGGGATGGTGTTGTCCTTCGGGATGGTGTTGTCCTTCGGGATGGTGTTGTCCTTCGGGATGGGGTCCTTCGGGATGATGGTCTTTCGGGATGGTGGTCCTTCAGGATGGTGGTCCTTCGGGACGTGGTGTTATCGTTATGTTTCTGCGGCGGCAGGAACCGGCGAGTGGTTGTCCATGTGCATTGCACATGTTGTGTGATCTTAGCTCGGTGGAGCTAAGTGGTTGTCGTTTCTGTGGAGTCAGTCATGCATGTTTATTTCACAGTTAAGTATAGGCATAGTTGGTTGCATAGGCTTATTTTTTGTGGATCATGTGGGCAGGCGTGATCGTTTCACTGAGTGACTTTGGTTGCTCATGCCTCCTTTTATGGATGCAGACGAGGTGGAGGAGTAGCGTTTCAAGTGATCTTCGGAGGTGGTGTAACGTTTTCAAGTCTTCGAGCATTTGGGATTTTATTTAAGTACTTTTTAATATTTTATTATTTCATTTAAAAGACTTGGATATTTATTGGGAGTTGTTTTATAACGTTAAGTATTTGAAACACATTTAATATTTAATGGAGTTTTTATGGATTTTTAATGTTGGCGGGTTAAATCTGTGGCTGTTATTGCGGTTATGGTTTGGGCGATGAGATGGTGACACGTGGTATTTTCTCGACTAGTTAAGCGAAACGGGTGTGACAATTTTTGGTATCAGAGCGGAAGGTGCTACTCCAGTTCTGACCCGAAGAGCCGATTCTCGGAATTGGTCGGATTTCAAAAAAGAGAGGAAACCGCAAGGTCGCTAGGATTGTTCGAGAGGAGGCACCGACTGAGTCGACTAGGAGCATGGCTGGCGGAGGCCAAGAGCAGGTGCCAATGCCAGCAGGTGTACCACAAGCAACATATGCTGTTGTGGTGAGTGCAGATGTGCTGCTGCGGTGAGTGCAGCTGTGCTGCTGCGGTGAGTGCAGCTGTGCTGCAGGGTCTTCAGGAGTTGCTTGACCCGTTGTTGCAACAGATTCCCTACCAGGAGTGACTGCAGCTCAGCAACAAGCTCCAGGAGTTGTTGAGCCGCAAGGCCCGAATCTGCCTCCACCACCGCTGGGTGAACTGGAGCAGGAGCGTGAACGTCTGCGTGAGGAGGAACGTGAACGTGTGCGCGAGGAAGAGAGTGAACGTGTGTGCGAGCAAGAGCGTGAACGTGTGCGTGAGGAGCGTGAGCGCGAGAGGGAGCGTGTGTGCGGGCTGGATCGGGTGAATGAGCGCATGCGGGGCGCGATCAGATACCCACGTACTACCAAGCGCTGACCATGATGAGAGACTTGGGTACGGAAACGTTCAGTGGAGGTACGAACGCAATTGTTGCAGACAACTGTAGAAAGCTGTTGGAAAAGAATTTCTCGACTATCAGGTTTCCGATGGAATATCGGAGAGAGCTAACAGTGCAGTATCTGAAGGATGATGCACAAGCATGGTGGGAGGGCGTGGCAGATGAGACACCCCCAGACTACGACATTACCTGGTTGAATTTCAGGGATGAGTTCGGGAGAAAGTATTTTCCCCAAGAGGTTGTGGAAAAGATGGAGGGTGTCTTTGTTGCCGTTTGAGGAGGTTTGCAGGGAAGAACCTAAGTGAAAGGGATTTGATCGGTAAGTTCCTGAGGGGACTAAGGTTGGAGGTGAAGAATCGTTGCAGGGTGCGACCATTCACTAGCATGAATGATCTGGTGGAGACCGCATCTCTGATGGAGTAAGGACTTGAGGAGGAGGCAAAGCAGGCAAAAGGAAATCAAGCACGTACAGTGAAAGCGGTGGAACCACATAGGCGTGTGCAGGATAACCGCTTTGCGGGACAAGGTCGAGCTCAAGGACCGCTTTACTGTTTCAAGTGTGGTCAGAATGGGCATATAAAGCATAATTATCCCAGCAGAGATGACCTTTGCTATCCTTGCAATCGTCCGGGGCATGTGTCGATGTTTTGCCCTAACAAACAGCAAAATAACAAGGACAGAGGTGCGCCGCCACCGCCACCAAAAAGGCAAGCTACTGGGCCTCGCGTGTTCGCAGCAAACCTTGAGGAGGGCGCCGAGCCGATCACGGGTAAGTTGTTGTTTTAAGTTTGTTCTTAAATATTTTGAAGTATCAGAACGATGCATGTGTTATTGGTTGCGGGTTATTTAGAAGTAAAGCAAATAAAATGTGGAGGATCGGTTTTTGTCGGTGGAGCAACAGCTTACACTCTGTTCGGTTCGGGCGCTACACATAGTTTTGTTAGTCCCGAATTGGCAAAGTGTTGGGGTTTCAACGGAGAATTTTCTCGAAAGGCTAGAAGGGTTGAAACCATCGGGGAAGAAGCAGTTCAGTCGCGAGGGACTTATAAGGATGTTCCGGTATTGATGGAGGACGTGGAGCTACCTGGAGATCTTGTGGAGATGAAGCTCGGGCGTTATGAAGTGATCTTGGGTATGGATTGGTTGACACGCCACCAGGCTGTACTGGATTGCGAGCGGGCGCGAGTGACTTTCGGCAGACCAGAGAAAAGGATGGTGTTTCAAGGGATCAAAGCGTAGAGAGGAATACCGCTCATCTTAATGATCCGAGCAGAGGAGTTAATAGAGAAGGGGAATGATGCATTTTTAGCAACAATATCGGTGGAGGAGAAGGGTGGAGAAATCGACCTGGCAATCGTTCCAGTAGCAGCGGAGTATACATATGTTTTTGAACCGATGCAAGGGTTACCGCCGTCTCGGGGCGATGAGTTGACGATTGAGTTGGAGTCGGGAACAGCTCCGGTGTCTAAGGCACCATATCACCTTGCACCTGCAGAAATGGATGAACTGAAAAAAGCAACTAAAGGATTTAACAACAAAAGGATTCATCAGACCAAGTAGTTCGCCATGGGGAGCACCCGTATTATTTGTCAAGAAGAAAGACGGGAGTTTCAGGCTGTGTATCGATTATCGAGGATTGAATAAGGTGACCATTAAGAACAAGTATCCGCTACCATGAATCGATGAGTTGTTGGATCAACTGCAAGGAGCGTCGGGGTTTTCAAAAATTGATTTGGCGTCTGGGTATCATCAGATAGCAATTGCAGATGGAGATGTGAAAAAACGTCTTTCAGGACGTGTTATGGGCACTATGAGTTTGTAGTGCCATTTGGGTTGACAAACGCACCAGCTGCTTTCATGAACCTCATGAATAATGTGTTCTGGGAGTATTTAGATAAGTTGTCATTGTGTTCATCGACGACATTCTGATCTATTCCTAGAGTCGGGCAGAGCATGTCAAACATCTGAGGGCAGTGTTCGAAAAGTTGCAAGACCAGAAGTTGTATGCTAAGCTGAGCAAGGGTAGTTTTTGGCAAAGAAAGAATGGGTTTCTGGTTCATGTGGTGTTGGAAGCGGGGGTATATGTGGATTCCGAGAAGATCGCCATAATTAACGTATGGTCGACGCCGGGGAATGCAACCGAGATTCGTAGTTTTTTCGGGTTGGCTGGCTATTATCGAAAGTTTGTAGAAGGGTTTGCAAGTATAGCGAAGCCAATGACCCGACTGACGGGAAAGGATGTGAAGTTTGAATGGTCCGAAGAGTGTGAAAAGATTTTTCAGAAGCTAAAAGAGCTATTGACGGAAACACTAATATTGGTTCTCCCAAGGACAGGGGTGCCATACACGGTTTACACGGATGCGTCAGGGACAGGACAAGATTGTGTACTAATGCAAGAGGATCGGGTAAATGTGTATGCACCTATGCAGTTGCAGAAGCATGAGACGAATTACCCCACTCATGATCTGGATTTGGCCGCAGTCGTTTTTGCTTTAAAGATTTTGCGAGCGTATTTGTATGGAGAAAAAGTCCAAGTGTTTACAGACCACAAGAGCCTAAAGTACATATTCACCCAAGCCGATTTGAATCTGCGACAGCGAAGGTGGGTAGCGTTGCTGGCGGACTACGACTTGGATATCGCTTACCACCCGGGTAAAGCTAACTCGGTAGCAGACGCATTAAGCAGAAGGAGAAGGGATGTGTCTCGGGAAAAAGAGGTGCAAGAGCTTTTAGCATCAGTAGCTCGGTTAAGCCTTTGTGCGACAACAATTGCAGCCGATAACATTGGGTTAGAAGCGGTAGATCGAGCTGACCTGTTATAAAGAATCCGCGAGGAGCAGAAAAGAGATGTGGCACTGAAGAAGTCGATCGACAACAAAGTGGAAGGATACCACACCTGCAGCGAATGGGACATACTTGTATAGGAATCGAGTTTGTGTACCCAATGTCAAAGGTCTGAAGGATGAGATTTTGGCGCAAGCGCACCAGTCGCGTTTTTCCATTCACCCTGGAGCGACGAAGTTGTATCGTGATTTAAAATGTTATTACCATTGGAACGGTATTAAACGTGAAGTAGCAGAGTGGGTAGCAAAATGTCTTACATGCCAGCTGGTAAAAGCGGAACGAAGGGTTCCTAGTGGGTTGTTGCAAAGTTTGACGCTGCCTGAGTGGAAGTGGGATATGATTACTATGGATTTTGTAACTTGACTCCCAAGGACGGTTGGTAAGTTAGACGCGGTTTGGGTAATTGTAAACAGACTTACTAAGTCGGCTCATTTCTTACCGATCAAAAAGACGGACAATGTTGACCAGTTATCCCGGTTATATGTGGAAGAAATAGTGAGGTTGCATGGGGTTCCAGTGAGTATTGTATCAGACAGAGACCCGAAGTTTACTTCGATGTTTTGGCAGGCGTTTCAGAAGGCACTGGGAATGCGAGTGCATCTTAGTACAGCATATCACCCCCAGACAGACGGACAGTCAGAACGTACAATCCAGACAATGGAAAATATGCTGCGTGGATGTATGTTGGATTGGGATGGTCGTTAGGAAAGGTACTTACGGTTAGTAGAGTTTACGTATAACAATACTTACCACGGCAGTATAAAAATGTCACCGTTTGAGGCTCTCTACGGATGACCTTGTCGCACACCTTTGTGCTGGACTGAAGTAGGAGTGTGTTTGGACTTGAAGCCAGAGCTTGTTAAGGAGACTGTGGAGCAGGTTGAGCTTCTCCGGGAAAGGATAAAAGCGGCTCACGACCGTCAGAAAAGTTACGCAGATAGAAGAAGAAAAGAGTTGGAGTTTGCAGTGGGAGATAAAGTGTATTTAAAAATGAGAATATTCAGGGGAGCCGGCAAAAATAAGAAGCTCGGAAAGCTTAAGCCGCGTTTTATGGGACCTTACAGAATTACTGAAAAGATAGGTGCAGTTGCCTACAGATTGGCATTACCTCAGGAGTTAGCAGCATTTCATGATGTGTTTCACGTGTCATTTCTGCAGAAGGTGGTCAGGGAACCTGAGTTGATTGTTCAGCAACCACCAAAAGATTTGGGGACGGATTTAACGACTCTTAGACTATGTACATTGGTTTCTAACTTTCAACACCTTCTTTTTACTTTTTAACACTCCATATCACTTTCTCTCTCTTCCACCTAATCATTCAACACATCTTCAACTTTTATCATTTACAATGGTTTTGTTTAATAAAATTCAACATCCTACTTTATCATTTAAATATTTTGTTTTTCAAAGAATTTTTTTTTTTCCTGTGTCTAAATGAAACGAAACAAGTCTCTATTTATATAATACAAAAAAATGATAAATTTTAGTATAAATATTTTTTTCTTAAAAAATAAATTTTCATGAAATAAGTGACTTCAAATAACTATGATGAGATAAGAAAAACTGAAAAAAATAAAGTAACGAATCAAAAAATGCCATGTGGTGTTGTGGTCCCTCCACTCTCATTTTTCAACATGTTGCAACTCGTCGGGGAAGAAGAGAGATTGAGGGAAGAAGAAGAAGAGATGAAAGAAGGAGAAGAAGGCCTCTGTGAGAAGAGAGAGGAAAGAGAGAGAAGAAGAAAAAAAGAAAAAAAAAGGGAAAAAAAAAGAGGGGACACGTGGGAGAGAGGGAGAAAATACAGAAAAGGTTGGGAAAGCAGAAAAGACACTCGGGCAAGAAAGAGGAAGTGAACAGAGAATTCACAGAACGCGCGTGTCAAGCCTACCAGCCCATTTTCGCTAAGGTGAGGCGTGATCTGTGTATTTGCAAACTGCGGTTATGTTATTAGTTATGTTTATGCTTGATTTAGGAATAAAAATGTTGTGAATGATTTAGCTATGCTTAGATTGCTGGGAAATTATGTGTTTTATTTTATTTTAATGTTGAATAAATTAGAAGTGAAAAATAATGTTGATTGATACATGAACTAGAATTCATGTTTGGTGAATTATACGACTTAGCAGAATGAGCTAAGTTGTTGGGTGTTGGGCTATGGCAACAGCGGTGTTCAGTCGTTGCTCATTAACGGTTAGCTAGCAAGCCGGAAACAACCGCGTGCGTTCTACGTGGCGGGATGAGTCGACGTGACTCTTGTTTTTTAGGATGGTGTTGTTCTTCGGGATGGTGTGTCTTTCGGGATGGTGTTGTCCTTCGGGATGGTGTTGTCCTTCGGGATGGTGGTCCTTCGGGATGGTGGTCCTTCGGGATGGTGGTCCTTCGGGACGTGGTGTTATCGTTCTGTTTCTGCGGAGGTAGGAACCGACGAGTGGTTGTCCATGTGCATTGCACATGTTGTGTGGGCTTAGCTCGGTGGAGCTAAGTGGTTGCCGTTTCTGTGGAGTCAGTCATGCATGTTTATTTCTCGGTTAAGTATAGGCATAGTTGGTTGCATAGGCGTATTTATTGTGGATCACGTGGGCAGGCGTGATCGTCTCACTGAGTGACTTTGCTTGCTCATGCCTCTTTTTATGGATGCAGGCGAGGTGGAGGAGTAGCAGTTCAAGTGATCTTCGGAGGTGGTGTGACGTTTTCAAATCTTCGAGCATTTGAGATTTTATTTAAGTACTATTTAATATTTTATTATTTCATTTAAAAGATTTGGATATTTATTGGGAGTTGTTTTATAACGTTAAGTATTTGAAACACATTTATTATTTAATGGAGTTTTTATGGACTTTTTAATGTTGACGGATTAAATCTTCTGTTGTTATTGCGGTTATGGTTTGGGCGATGAAATGATGACACGTGGTATTTTCTCGGCTAGTTAAGCGAGACGGGTGTGACAAACATCCTCTCAAAGTCCAAAATTTTCTAGCGGTTAGTGTTTCCTAGTAAATTCATATCTTTTTTATTTCCAATTCCTTCTTATAATATTTAAATTCATTGAAACCATGATTAGTGAAGAGAAAGAGTTACACTTATTTCAATACTCAAAAACCACCAGTAAAAATAAATAATAATATTGAACTTCCTTTCTCAAAACTATATTTTTCGTCTTTGATGAGTATCTGCTTTTTGGTTACGAACCCATATCTCCAATCGGTTCAAAGTATTTTGCATTGATCACGTACGGTGAAGAAATCATTGATCACACGAATGGTCGTCCAACTTGCATAACTAAACTTGGAGTCAAGAAAAATGTCGGTGGTTTTATGTTTATTCCTACTACTTATCAACAAACCGTGCCGGCTCAAATTTGAATGTGTTGTATTATTATATGCTTTGAAAAACTTCTGATCATCAACATTCCATTGTGGAGTCAAAGTTACATAAGAGGGTTTCTCGAGTCAAAGTTACATAAACTGATCGGTCCAAGGATGGAACCGATCGGTCCTAAATATCTGAACCCCAGTTATCAGAAAATCGTTTTAGTAATATGGAACCGATAGGTTTAAGACTTGAACCAATCAGTATACGTAAATTTTACTCAAAAACCTTCTCGTCGTCGATTGATCCCTTATACCCCTGCATATGTTCTTCAAAAATTGACTCTTTATGAACATGTGGAGATATTAGCAAGCAAACGAACACCCAAAGAATTTTGCAATGGAAAGAAGAAAAATAAATCTTTATTTGAAACACTACAAGAAAACAGGTCAATTTTCGACGGGATTTCTGACGGACAAATGCTGTCGGAAATTTTATGACGGAATTCTGACGGGAATTCAAAAACCGTCGGAAAATCGTCGAAAAAATTAAACGGACAAAAAGTCTGTCGGAAAGCTGTCGGTAATTTCCGACGGACAAAGACCCGTCAGAAATTTGTGATAATTTCCGACGGATTTCCGACAGAACAAGGAACCCGTCAGAAATCCGTCATAAAAGTAGCCGTTTCGATATAGCCGTTATATAGCCGTTGTATAGCCGTTTTAATTTTGAGAGTTCGTCGGAATTTTCTCTTAATTTTCTCTATTTAAATCAATCTCCTCCTCTCCCCTCATTCATAACAAAGCTAAACAAACTTTATAAAATGTCTTTCTCTAATCGTTTTGATTATTTTCGATCTTGGATAGATAAAAGTCCGAGCGATCCAGTGACGGGAGTACTTACGAATGAGTTTGCTGAAGGTCTACATCAATTCATACAATTCGCATCAAACCAGGACATAACATTACAATCTGGTAAGATGTATTGTCCTTGTAGTAAATGTAGAAATCATAGGTTTATTTCGGTATCTACTGTTCAGAATCATCTAGTTAGGCGAGGATTTATGTCGGGTTATAAGATTTGGTATTCGCATGGAGAAAATGATTCAATGGTAAATTATGCTAGTACTAGTGAACATTATATTGCGGATAGGTTTGAGGAACCTAGAACAGATGTAGATGAACAGTTAGGTACCGTCCAGATGGTAAACGATGCATTTCGTGAAAATATACCATCGTTTGTTGAGGGTGGAGTTAGAATAGAGGAACCAAATTTAGAATCCCGGAGGTTTTTTGACATGTTAGATGCAGCTAAACATCCGTTATATCGAGGTTGTAAAGAAGAAGATTCGCCTTTATCAGCGGCAACTAGGTTGATGACCATCAAGACAGATTTCAATTTGAGTGAGGATTGTGTGGATGCATTCGCGGATTTTGTGAAGTCAATTTTGCATGAAGATAATCTTTCACCAGATTCGTATTATGAGATACAAAAACTGGTAGCTAGTCTGGGTTTGTCATATCAGATGATAGATGTATGCATCGACAACTGTATGATCTACTGGAGAGAGGACGAGAAGCGATCGTCATGTCGGTTTTGTCGCAAACCTCGGTTTCAAGAAACAAGCGGAAGAGTTCATGTACCATATAAACGTATGTGGTATTTGCCTTTAACAGAAAGGTTAAAAAGGTTATATCAATCGGAGCGCACAACGGCTGCAATGAGATGGCATGCAGAACATACATCAGATGGAGAAATCGCCCATCCCTCAGATGCAGAAGCATGGAAACATTTTCAATAATTGTATCCGAGTTTTGCCTATGAGAGAAGGAATGTGTACCTCGGATTAAGTACAGATGGTTTTAACCCATTTGGGAAGCATGGGAGGCAATATTTGTTGTGGCTAGTCATCGTGACACCGTACAATTTATCGCCTTCGTTGTGTATGAAACGAGAGTTTCTGTTCCTTACCATTCTCGTTCCTGGCCAATAGCATCCGAAGAGATCACTCGACGTGTTCTTCCAACCATTGATTTATGAGTTGCAACAGTTATGGGAGAATAGTGCTCAAGCATTTGATGTTTCTCGGCAAGAGAATTTTGTGATGCGTGCTGTACTTATGTGGACCATAAGTGATTTTTGAGCATATGAGATGCTATCCGGATGGACAACACATGGAAGGTTATTGTGTCCGTATTGTCAAGATAATACGAATGCATTTCAGTTGAAGCATGGACGATAGACGTGTTGGTTTGATTGCCATAGAAAATTTCTACCGAAGGATCATCCATATCGTCGGAGCATTACATTGTTCAAGAAGAACAAAAAAGTATTTGATGATCCACCTCCGGAGTTAGACGGTAATTATATGTTAAGCCAGTTCAGAGATTATGGGGCAGGGAAGACGGTAATATGCGGTGAAAATGGGCATCATCCTGGTGATGCATGTGGAGATCTTCACAATTGGCATAAGAAGAGTATATTCTGGGATTTGCCATATTGGAAGGATCACTTGTTGAGGCACAATCTAGATGTCATGCATATTGAGAAGAACTTTTTTGACAACATTATGAACACAGTGCTAAATGTCCAAGGGAAGACGAAAGACAATTTGAAGTCTAGATTGGATTTGCCAGAGATATGTTCCCGTAAAGAACTGCATGTGATGGGGAACAGGAAAGGTCCAATACATGTGTTTCGGTCGGATGCGCCTTCAAAACATGAGTTCTTTGATTGGTTTATGCATAGTGTGAAATTTCCAAACGGATACGCATCTAATCTTCGTAATTGTGTTGATAGCGGGGAAGGGAAATTATCTGGGATGAAGAGTCATGATTGTCATGTTGTGATGCAGCGTCTCCTTCCTTTTGCATTTGAAGGCCTTCTACCCCGAAACGTTCACGGAGCGATTGCAGATATATTTCATAATTTTTCAGATTGTACATGAATATTAAAATAATTTATAGAAAATATTAATTTATTTCTATTATCATAATATTTTGCAGGGATAGGTGCATTTTTCGAGATTTATGCAGTAGATCTCTTACAGCAGAAGGTATCCGAAATCTGCAACAAAATATACCTATGATCATTTGCAATCTGGAGAAGATATTTCCACCGTCATTCTTTGATGTTATGGAACATCTTCTCATTCATCTTCCTCGAGAAGCAGTACTTGGTGGCCCTGTTCAGTACCGTTGGATGTATCCTTTTGAGCGGTATATGTTTCATCTCAAGAAGAAAGTGAAGAATTTAAGTAGAGTGGAGGGCTCGATTGTGGCACAAAGTATAAATGAGGAAACGTCAAACTTTGCCGGATATTACTTTCCACCACAAGTCCGAACAAAGAGTCGAAGAACAGCTCGGCATGATGATGGAGGAGAAAGACCCATTTATTTTGTATATGTCTCTACTATCTTTGCACAAATTGGACGAGTTGGTGGAAAAGGCAAGAAACGAAAATTATCAGAGGATGAACAAGATCACTTGCATATGTACATTCTGACAAACTGCGACTATATTCTGCCATATGAGAGGTATTATTAAATAATTTATTTGTTTGATTCTTATGTTGTTACTAAACATTTTACATTTTTATTCACAGAATATACATGGATCAAGTTCGCGCTCATCATCCCCATTACACAGAAGATCAAATTGGTGCACTCAAACAGGCCGAATTTGGACGTTGGTTGAAATACTACGTAAGCACTATTTTTAAAATTTGTGTTAATTTATATTTTATATTTAATATATGAAATAAAAATTCTCACTTTACAACTATTTTAATTGGTTGTTGCAGGTTACGACCTGCTCTTCTAACGGTCAATCATTTCCAACTTGGTTGGAAGAGTTGAAATACGGTCCATCATTTGTTGCAACGTCATATCCGATGTATTGTACTCGTGGATATGGTTTCAAGATTCTGCGGGAAGGAATGTGCAGACCCACTTGTGATGATGGTATATCTTCACAATCTGGTGATATTGTGTACTACGGTGTTTTACGTGAGATACTGGAAGTTCACTACCCGGGAATGATTGATATGAGGTGCATTGTGTTTTCATGCGATTGGTATGATCCTTCTATCGGCCGCGGCGTACGACATGACGAATTTGGTGTTACGACCGTCAATTCAAGAAGAAAACTTCAGAAATATGATCCATTCATCCTCGCTTCACAAGCAGACCAAGTGTCATACATTCGATATCCTCAGGTAAGAAATAAGCAAGATCCTTAGATATTGTTACCTCGATAAACCCTAGAGGAAGGATATATGGTGTCTCCGAAAATGATCCTTTGCAACAAAGCGGATTGGGTTTCTTAAGTCCAATTGATCATTCACTTGAAGTTGATCTTGTGGTTGACTTCACCGACAAAACAGACGCACAAATATATGAAGATTCTGAGGACGAGGTCGAAGAATTTGAAGAAGATTCAGATTCAGGAGATTCAAATAGTTCTTCAGATTCAGAATAATTTTCCTAAAAACGATTTTATTATTATGTCAAATTTTTTTTTTAAAAAACAATTTCTCTTTTCTTTTAAAACCTTTGTGTTTCTCATTTCTTTTAAAACCTTTATGTTTTCTTTCTCTTTTTTTAAAAAAACCTTAAAGTCTAAAAAAAAAAATATTTCTCATTTCTTTTAAAACCTTTATGTTTAAGACTCAAAAAAAAAATATTTATCATTTTCTTATTCCTTTTTTAGACTTTTATGTTATTATTTCTTTTTTAACTTTAAAAAAAAAAAAAAATCGTTACCCGTCGGAAATCCGTCGGAAATTTTCGACGGATTTCCGACGAGCCGCGAAATAATTTATATAAATTTATAATTTTAGGCACATCAAACATGTTTAACATGATTTTTGACGTTCCGTCGGAAATCCGTCGAAAATTTCCGACGGATTCAGAGTTTATGGCTTAAAATCACAAATTTTTAGATCATTTTCCAAAATTATGCAATATCTTATATCATCTCTTAGTATTAGCAAATAATAAACTTATTTTGGTGATTATTTTAAAATTTTACCATTTGATGTTGTAATACTCTGAATCCGTCGGAAATCCGTCGGAAATAGAAATTTAATATTTCAAAAAAAATATGAAAGTTATTAACGTAGATGACAATTGTTTTTATAATAACCATGGAATTATGTTTTAAATTATGTAAAGATTAGTTAAACATCTATTTAAGTCAGATTTGAACCCCTAAACCCTATATCCGTCGGAAATCCGTCGCAAATTTGCGACGGATTTCCGACGGGCTATTAATTTTTTTGACCGATTTGGTGGTTGACTCGCCAACAAGAATGCATGCAAATTTATTCAGTCCGTCGCAAATTTCCGACGGACCTAATAAATATTCTTTGGCCAAAATTTTCCAGATGGCGCCTGATTTTCGCACCTCTTGGAATTGATGAAATTAATTAAATTTGTGACAGATTTTCGACGGGCCTGTCCGTCGTAATTCTTCTTTAAATCTCTACCCTTCTTCTTCTTCTTCCTTCTCACACTCAAGCAAAAAAAAAAAAACATATTCCCCTTCCTTCCTTCCGCCGGCCATCTCTCCATCACCGTCGGCCATCTCGCCTCGCCGCCGGCCACCTCGCCTCACCGCCGGCCATATCCTCTTCCTCTTCCTTCCTTTTCCAAATTATGTAAGTTATTTCCAATCTATTAATTTCTTTGTATAATCAAATGTTAGGTTGTTAGATTTAAGATTTCAAGCTTTTGATTGTTACAATTGTTAGATCTAGGTTATTATTAGTTTCACCAATTGTTAGATCTAGGTTAGTTTAAGATTTCGTTTTTTGGGTTTTAAAGCTTTGGTGTTTTTGTTTGGGTTTTAGGAATTGTTAGATCTACATTTTTTAGTTTGTTAAAATTGTAAAAAGTTTGATGAAATTGTTAGATTGGGGGTTTAATTGATTTTGTAAATTATTTTTAGTTGTTGTTATAATAGTTTATTGTTTTGTATATAAAAATTTTATGAAAAAAAATTCTATTTACAAAACAATAAAAATGTTTGTATATATATTTATACAATTATAAAAGCAATTAAAAACCTATTTATATCAATGTATAAACATTGAAAATCAAATAAATACGAATTATTTACAAATTATATACAATTATATATGATAATTTTTTTCTCATGAAACATATTTATTAATGAAAATGTTTTAAAAATTAGAAAAACGTTTTTTAATATAATATGTAATAAAAATGTAATTATATAAATTTAATTTTGTTTTCTAAAAATAAAATCTAATAAAAACTTAATAGAGGTAAAAAAAAACTTAATATTTAATATAAGATTTAAAAATTTACTTAGTGTAAAAAAATAAAATTTAATATAACATTTGCAAATTTTATTATTTTTATTAATAAATCTAAATTTATTAAAAAACTTTTAGGGCATCATATGCAAATTTCGCTTCATACGATAACCAATCCCCTCGGTTATCTCCCCATATTCCCGAGTCCCCGGCATTTACTCCCTGTTTGAGTTCTACTCCCGGTCAGACTCATGTCCCTCCTACTCAGATGGACATAAATGAGTTTATTGAGCAACCGGGGCGTCATCGTATCACGAAGCTCGATCCTGAACGTCACGGGGAAGCGACTTGGTTTGGCCATGAACATGGTATTACAAAATCTGTTTTAAAGATGCTTCATACGATGCTAAAGACACCGTATAAAAAGTATTCGGAATTGCATGCTGATGAGAAACAAATGTGGCTTCACTCTTTTGCGGTAAATTACATAAAAAAAATTTCTAATTTTTTTAGGTTTTAAACAATATTTCTAACTAACCTTTTTAAAAAAATACATATAGCAAGATTATAATTGGGACCGAGTCGATACCCCTACCGTTGAAGCCTTCTTCCATCGCAAGGCCGCTATCTGCTACTCAAAACACATGAATGCGTGGAAGTAGTGGAAGAAGGGCAAACTTGATTGTCCTAGAGGATTGAACAATACTTGTTGGTTAGCGTTTCAAGTTTATTGGGCCGACGCCACGATGGAAAAAATCTCCCGAAGGAATTCGAAAAACCGAATGAGCCAACGAGGTGGTAAAGGGATAGCAACGCACAATGCGGGAGCCACTGGTTTTGTTCAACTAGCAGACAATTTGGTATGAATTATAAATTTTTTATTTCTTTTAATTTTTTTTTTGTTTTGTTTTGCTTTTACTAATTTTATTTCTTTTAAAAAAATTTTAAGGCGGCAAAAAACGGAGGTGTCCCCGTTAATTTGTATGAATTTGTGCAAGTCTCTCACACCAACAAGGTGACCGGTCAATTACAAGATGGAGTTGCTATTGATCTTGTCGAGAAGGTAAAGAGGCTCCAAGAAGAACGCATAACTCAGCTGTCTCAGCAAGGGACGCCGGTCGAACAGCTGACACGCGAGGAAATTGACTCAATGGTTTTAGAGGTAATCAATCGTTTTATATTTAGAATTTTTACAAATATTTCATTTTTCTAATAATTTTGTTTCTTTCTTGTAGCATTCTCCGAAAAGCAAAGGTCGTTTTTTGGATTAGGATGTATTCCCGAAGTTTACAAGAAAGGATACACTTCTTCTCAACGAGAATCCGCACTCCAACAAGAAGTCGAGGAGTTGAAGAATCAAATGGTGCAAAAAGACACTAGACTTGCGGCTATGGAAGATTTTATTACAAGAAAGTTCCCGGGAGAATTTTAAAAACCGTTGATGTAATTTGTAATTTGTTTTTTTTATTTTGTTTTGGAACAATATTTTTAATAATTTGAAATTTAATTTTTATTTTCATTTCGGATTATATATTTTATTTTAAATTCTGAATTTAAAATTAATTTTCATTTAATTTTTTTTTTTAAATATTATATTATCCGTCGCAATTCCGTCAGAATTTTTTCCAACGGAGTAGCGACGGAAAATGTTTCCGACGGAATTCCGACAGATACGATTTTCCGACGGATACAATTTGCCGTCAGAATTCCGATTTTCCGATGGAATTTCGACGAACCATTCCGACAAGACCTTCTGTCGGAAATCCTTCGGAAATATTTCCGACGACATTTCCGTAGTTCCTTCTCTGATAGAAAACTGTCGGAAGCTGTTTCCGACGGGATTTCCGACGGATACAGTTTCCGTCGCTATCCCGTCGGAAATTTACGACAGGATTACGACGGCATTACGTTTTACGACGACCTAGATGCGACGAATATTTTTTGTCGGAAATGGCCATTTCTGACGGATTTCAGACGGTTTTGTCCGTCTGTAACTGATTGTTTTCTTGTAGTGAAAGGCTCTATAGGAATTATAAGTTTGTTATTTAACACAAAACCAAATTATTATTAATATGTATATTTTGAATGAATTTGTTTTTAAATATGAAGGGTAGAATAGGATTAACAATAATCTAAGATATAATTTCTCGAGATTTAAAGCCAAATGTATAGTTTCACTTATGTTGCATGAAAACTCCATTAAAGGTGTGTATCCCGTTTCGTAAACGAAATTTGGTGGAAACACATTTCCTAGAAATTTTGATTTGGAAACGCCGTAGAAACACAAGTTTCCAGTTTGAAAACTTGCGTATCCGTTTTGGAAACAGTTTCGGAAACTTTTTTAAAATATGACAAATAAATAGTTAAAGAATATAGGGATATATTTGCTATTTTAGTAACTTAAAACCTAATTACTAATTACTGTGAGATATATATATTTTCCTAATCGATTTGCATAACTTACAAACTAAAAACGATTAGAACTTTCAAGCCATAAACAAAGTATTTTTTTTTCCAAGTTAAGATTAATTTGATATTGATTGCTGAAGTTGTAATTTGATTAGTGTTTCTTAAATACAGGGAATATTGTGACAACCCCAAACCCAACTTTTCCCTAAACCCATCTTTCCTTCCCAAGCCCTAAAGGCCCAATCCGAAAGCCCACATCCTAAACCTAACCTTTTGTCAACCCTAGCCTCCTTCTCCTATATATAGATTTCGTCCATCAAGCCTAGAGACTACCCAAAAGCTATAGCGAAGCTCTGCCAATTTCTCTCTAGCACAGCAACCAGAA
Source organism: Alliaria petiolata (assembly GCA_020283515.1). Lineage (NCBI taxonomy): Eukaryota > Viridiplantae > Streptophyta > Magnoliopsida > Brassicales > Brassicaceae > Alliaria > Alliaria petiolata. Next base: position 10,661,502 of record JAHZTW010000005.1, read on the forward strand.
CATCTTGAATCATCCGATTTGAAGGTATATTCCGTTAGTTATGGGCTTTTTAATCCAAGCATATCATTCTGGCAAAACCCAGAAATCTCACTTTTACCCAGTTTCGCAGTAGAGATTGCGGGACGAATTTCCGACGGATCAGGACGACCCATCGTCTGATCTTGGTACCCTTGGAAAGAGGACACTCTAAGGTTTCCTTGGAATTTAATATCGTGCGCTTTGGGTCTTTACTCAGTAAGTTATGGTTGTTTCTTTCTGAGCAAGCAGATCTGTTAGATTTTGGGATTAAGAACCCTAGTGCAGAATTGTAATTTTCCAGAATCTGAGTTGGGTTTTGGGTATGCATTTCCGAGCAGATCCGAGCAAGTGATATCAAGCCGTGGTGGTTTCCAGTAGTGGACGTGTCAGGGAAGCCGTCCGTTCAGTCAGATTTGTCAGAAAAGGTAAACCCTAACTTGTGCACTCGTTGCTTGTTTCCCAGGAATAGTCGAATCTGTCCAAGTCAGAAAACCCTAAAAACTATTTTTCTTGAATTGCAAGTTATCAGAAACCCTAATCCGAAAATCCTAGACCTAGTTAGGAAATTTCTTGTTTCGGAATGTTCTAATTTATAGAAGTTCTATTTTCCGAAACTTTCTATTTTTAGAAAGTTTCTATTTTTAGAAAGGTTCTATTTTAGGGCAGTTTCCGTTTTAGGAAAGTTTCTAATTCCGGAAAGTCTTTTTATCGCAGTGGTTTTCCGTCAATTTTCCCTGTTCAACCGAAACCAAAGGTGAGGATTGGTTTATGATTCTCAAAGGTGCATTAGTTGCATTAGTAGTATTTGTGTGCTTGATATAGGAATTAGACTTGATTGATGATTGATGTTGATGAATGCGGATTGCTAATTGAGTTTGAATAAATATTTCGTATACTAGTTTTAGATATTTTTACTGCTGATCGTTCGGTTCAGTGTTGATTGGCGGCCTACAATGAGGGACTTTTGTGAAGTTGTAGTGATCGGGAAGGGGCTGACGAGCCGTTGTCAAACCCTGTATTGGGCAGTGGCACCTTGTGACTTGTCAAACCCAATTTGGGCGGTGGCAGAGAATGAGTACCAAGGGCAGTTGATCCTTGGGAATGTGATATAGACTTGCTAGGTTGATTGACATGTTGCAAATAGTTGAGTATGATTGATGATTGAACTTGTTAAGTGGAAATGATAGAAATTATGTGTAGGTTGTTGGTTGTGTTTAATGTCTATATGTAGTATACTTATATTGCTAGTTTAAATGGTGTATCCAAAGGATCACGCGTGCTCTTTAGCGCGCCCTCACTGAGTATTGTTGGAATACTCATCCCTCTTTTCTTTTTCAGGTGAGACAGACGAGTAAACTCAAGGCTGGTCATCGTGGTGTTATTTCTTGGGAACCATATGCGTTTTATCTATTTTTGCTTATTTAAAGATTTCATAAACTATTTCTTTCACATACGTTTTTCTTATTTCAACGGTTGAATTATTTCTTTGATTAAGACGTTTCGAGTTCCCAGATCGGTTTAATAAAGACGTTTTAGACATTTAATTCGTATTTAATAAGTTAGTTATATTTTAAATAGTTGTTAAACGCGTGGGAACCACTCTCGGCTTGAATAGCGAGATTGGGACCTCTCAAGTGGTATCAGAGACAGATTGCCAAGCCGGTTATGTCCCGGAAGGCGGTCCTTCGAAAGTAAAATGTTTTCAAACTATTTTTTTTTTTTTTGGTAATGGGAATTTATTTTTATTTAAAAAATAAAAAAATAAAAAATAAAAAAACCACCACTGACCTAAGCATGAGTTTTATTCAGTTTGTTGCTCTTCAAGGTTAGAGTTTTGATCCCCTTGTTTATGTTTTTCAGAATGGTGGGAACTCGACGTAACGGTAACGGAAATGGCAACCAGAATGCAATTAACCCTGTGAATGAAGCACCAGCTATTGTGGAAGAGAATATGGTTGCAGAAGGCCAAGGGCCAGCAGTGGCGGCTCAAGGAGTTGATCCAGCGGCTATAGGCGCAGCAGTGGGAGCAGCTGTGATGCAAGGAATTCAGCAGTTGCTTGGACCTTTACTGGAACGACTTCCGGTGGCCGGAGCAGTTCCAGGAGTGGCTCAAGGAGCAGCTGCGGGGCAGCAACAAGTTCCTGAGAATGTTGTGTACCAAGATCTACCACCTCCACCCCCAATGCAGATGCCACAGCAGGCGCAGAGGTATGATCCACAAGTGCCTTCCTACTATGAGGTGATAAGGCTCATGAGAGAGTTGGGCATGGAGACTTTCAGTGGTGGGACTGATCCAGTGAGAGCAGACCGTTGGAGAAAGTTGTTGGAGCGCACCTTTGCGTCGGTAAGGTGCCCAGTGGGTTACAAATTGGAATTGGTAGTCTTGTACCTAAGGGATGAGGCTCACGAGTGGTGGGAAGAAATAACTGAAGGGGCACAAGGGATGGTACTGCAGTGGAATGACTTCAGGTTTGAGTTTAAACGTAAGTACTTTCCTCAGGAGGCGGAAGACAGGCTTGAAACCGCACTGTGAGAGATTATGCTCAAGAGTTCAACCGTCTTAAAAGGTTTGCTGGGAGAGAAATGTCTGAGGTTCGTTTGGTAAAGAAGTTTATGGCTCGGCTGAGAGTGGATATTCGTAACCGTTGTCAGCTGCTGGACTACGCCTCAGTGATTGATCTGGTCGAAAAAGCTGCATTGACTGAGAAGGGAATTGAGGACGAAGCTAAGTTATTTAGGAGTTCTCAAGTCAGGACAACCAGGGTTGGAGAAGCTCCAAGACAGATTCAAGATAACCGTGGAGCCATTCAGGGGCAAGGAAGATTGCCGATGTGTGGCAAGTGTGGGAGATCGCATACTGGAGCGTGCAGCAATGATACGCGAGTGTGTTTTGGCTGCGGGCAACCTGGACACGTGAAACCTTACTTCCCTCACATAAGGATTGTGTGTGGAAAATGTGGGCGCATGGGACACATGACGAAACACTGCAGAGTGAGGCCAGCTGGACAGCAGCAGGGGAACCAGAACCGAGAGTAACTGCCGCCTCCACCAAAGCATCTAGCATTGGGACCTCGTGTGTTTCTAGCAGAGGCTGAAGATGTCGCAGAGGACGAGTATGCTGCAGAAGAGGAGTACGCACTTGTGGATAATGAGGATGCAGAGCCGATCGCTGGTAAGTCAAGTTAAATTTTTAGCATTCTCAGTTATTGATAAAAAAGGCGTAAATTATTGCATGTAAGTCTTTTGTGGTATCATGTTGATTAGAGTTAGAAAAAAAAACAGTGTAGGATCGGTTTTGGTGGGAGGGGTTGCAGCCTACACTTTGTTCGATACGGGAGCCACGCATGGATTTGTGAGCCCCAAGTTGACAAAGTGTTGGGATTTCAAAGGCGAGTTCGTCAGGAAAGTAAGAAAAGTCGAGACCGCCGGGCCATCAGCCATTAAATCCGAAGGGATATTCAAGAATGTATCGGTGGTAATAGAAGGCGTGGAGCTGCTGGCGGATTTGATCGAGACGCCAGTAAACCGTTATGAGGTCATTTTGGGCATGACATGGCTGAAGCGCCATCAAGCTGTAATGGACTGTCGTCGAAGCAAAGTAAGCTTTATTCGTGCAGAAGGGAAGCTAGTGTACCAAGGAGTCAAAGGCCAGAGTGGAATTCCAATGGTTTCGATGATTAAGGCAGAGGAGTTGATCAACAAAGGTTGTGAAGCATTTCTGGCTACAATCGCTGTGGAAAAAGAGAGTAAGGAGTTGGTCTTAGAATCTGTTCCAGTAGCGGCAAAATTCGCAGATGTATTTGAGGCATTACAAGGACCACCGCCAACGCGAGGGGATGCTTTTTCTATTGAGCTGGAACCCGGGACTGCACCTGTATAAAGAGCTCCTTATCGTTTGGCACCGACAGAGATGGCAGAACTTAAAAAGCAATTGGAGGACCGTATGGACAAAGGTTTTGTAAGACCGAGCAGCTCGCCATGGGGAGCTCCAGTATTGTTTGTCAAGAAGAAAGATGGCAGTTTCAGGCTTTGCATTGATTACCGGGGGGCTGAATAAGGTGACGATCAAGAATAAGTACCCACTTCCACGAATCGATGAGTTGTTGGACCAATTGCAAGGAGCTTCGTGGTTCTCAAAGATAGACTTGACATCGGGATATCATCAGATTGCAATAGCAGAAGAGGACATTAAGAAAACGGCTTTCAGGACGCGTTACGGGCACTTCGAGTTCGTGGTGATGCCTTTCGGACTAACTAACGCCCCTGCAGCGTTCATGAATTTGATGAATAACGTATTCCGGGAGTACTTGGACAAGTTCGTGATAGTATTCATCGATGATATTATGATCTATTCGCGAGACCGAGAATCGCATGTGGAACACTTAAGGATCGTGTTGGGAAAGCTGAGAGAGCAAAAGCTATTTGCAAAGTTAAGCAAGTGTAGTTTCTGGCAGAAGCAGATCGGGTTCTTGGGTCATATTGTTTCCAAGGCTGGAGTAGCTGTGGACCCCGAGAAAATTTCAGCAATTACAGATTGGCCGAGACCTAAGAATGCCACCGAGATTAGAAGTTTCCTTGGTTTGGTTGGGTATTACAGAAAGTTCGTTAAGGGTTTTTTTAGTGTATCCAAACCGATGACACAGCTCACCGGAAAAGATGTGAAGTTTGAATGGTCTGAGGAGTGTGAGAAAAGTTTCCAAAAGCTAAAGGAACGCTTGACGGAAACGCAGGTGTTAGTACTGCCAAGGACGGGAGTACCATACGTTGTGTACACTGATGCATCAGGAACGAGATTAGGTTGTGTGCTCATGCAAGAGGACCGGGTAATTGCGTATGCCTCTAGGCAGTTAAGGAAGCATGAAATGAATTATCCAACGCATGACTTGGAATTAGCAGCTGTGGTTTTTGCGCTTAAGATATGGCGTTCTTATTTATATGGAGAGAAAGTTCAGATATTTACAGATCATAAGAGCTTAAAATATATATTTACCCAAGGGGAGTTAAATCTAAGGCAAAGAAGATGGGTAGAGTTGTTAGCTGATTATGATGTAGACATTGCTTATCATCCGGGGAAAGCTAACCAAGTAGCGGACGCCCTAAGTAGGAGGAGGAAAGATGTTTCGCAAGCTAAGGATGTGCAAGAGCTGACATCAGAATTAGCTTGCCTCAGTTTATTTGCCACAACCGTAGAGGATGAGGAGAATCCTGGTTTGGAAGCAGTGGGTAGAGCTGACTTGTTATGGAGGATTCGTAAAGCGCAGAAAGATGATGTTGCCCTTCAAAAGGCTATGGATAACGAGATTGTTGGGTATCGCAGAGCGGTCAATGGAACGATCTTATACCGTAATCGAGTTTGTGTTCCAGAGAAACGAGATATGAGGGACGCAGTGTTAGAGCAAGAGCACCAATCACGATTTTCTATACATCCGGGAAGCACCAAGATGTACCGAGACCTAAAACGGTATTACCACTGGAGTTGCATGAAAAAGGAAGTGCAAGCTTATGTAGCCAAGTGCGAGATATGTCAGTTGGAAAAAGCTGAGCACAGATTGCCAGGCGGATTATTGCAAGGGTTACCACTACCTCAATGGAAATGGGATATGGTAACTATGGACTTTGTTTGTGGATTGTCAAAAACAACAGGGGGTTTGGATGAGATATGGGTTATCGTGGATAGACTGACGAAATCAACTAATTTACTAGCGATAAAAATGACTTATGGTGTTAAACACTTGGCAGAGTTGTACCTTGAGGAAATTGTAAAGTTGCATGAAGTTCCTGTGAGTATTGTTTCGGACCGGGATCCAAGGTTCACGTCGAAGTTCTGGCAAGCATTTCAGAAAGCGCTCGGGACAAAGGTACATTTGAGTACGGCTTACCATCCGCAGACTGATGGACAATCAGAACGTACCATCCAGACGTTGGAAGATATGTTACGAGCATGTGTCCAAGATTGGGATATAAGTTGGCTGCGTTATTTGCCTTTGGTTGAATTTGCATACAATAATAGTTACCATTCAAGTATCGGGATGGCACCCTATGAGGCACTTTACGGACGGCCGTATCGCACACCATTATGCTGGACTGAAGTAGGGGAGCAACGAGACTTAAAACCAGAAGTAGTTCAGGAAACGGTTGAGCAAGTGGAATTGTTGAAGGTGAAGCTGAAAGAGGCTCATGATCGTCAGAAGAGTTGGGCTGATAAAAGAAGAAGAGATATAGAGTTTGCCGTTGGAGATGCAGTGTATCTAAAAATGAGGACTTTTCGTGGAAATGCTGATAAATATCGCAAGTTGAAAAAGCTTAAGCCGAGGTACTTGGGTCCATACCAAATCGTAGAGCGTATTGGAAATGTGGCTTACCGTTTGGATCTTCCTGATGAGTTGAAAGAACTTCATGACGTATTCCACATATCTGTGTTACGAAAAGCAGTCAGAGAACCAGAGTTGATTATACCTAACCCGCCTGAGGATATGGGAAATAATTTGACCGTCTGGATCGAACCTCTCGAAATTCTGAGTCGGAGAGAAATTACAAAGAAGGGCAGAGTAATACAAGAGGTCCTTGTATGTTGGGAGAAAGATGGTATTCAAGATGAGACGTGGGAGTCAGAGTAGAAAATGTTAAGGGATTACACCGAGCTCTTTAAGGACATGAGCGGAGTCCAGTTAATGGAAATGAATTCGGGAACGAATTCCTTTGTAGTAGGGGAGAATTGTGACAACCCCAAACCCAACTTTTCCCCAAACCCATCTTTCCTTCCCAAGCCCTAAAGGCCCAATCCGAAAGCCCACATCCTAAACCTAACCTTTTGTCAACCCTAGCCTCCCTCTTCTATATATAGATTTCGTCCATCAAGCCTAGAGACTACCCAAAAGCTATAGCGAAACTCTGCCAATTTCTCTCTAGCACAGCAACCAATAGCATTCCGACCCGTCATCTTCCGAAGCATTTTGCTGTCGACTCAGAACGAACCAGATCGCGCTCTTGGTGTGGCTGGAAAGAGGATTCTCCTGTCTTTCCAGAACATCTTGAATCATCCGATTTGAAGGTATATTCCGTTAGTTATGGCCTTTTTAATCCAAGCATATCATTCTGCCAAAACCCAGAAATATCACTTTTACCCAGTTTCGCAGTAGAGGTTGCGGGCTGAATTCCCGACGTATCAGGACGATCCAGCGTCTGATCTTGGTACCCTTGGAAAGAGGACACTCTAAGGTTTCCTTAGAATCTAATATCGTGCGATTTGGGTCTTTACTCAGTAAGTTATGGTTGTTTCTTTCTGAGCAAGCAGATCTGTTAGATTTTGGGATTAAGAATCCTAGTGCAGAATTATAATTTTCCAGAATCTGAGTTGGGTTTTGGGTATGCATTTCCGAGCAGATCCGAGCAAGTGATATCAAGCCGTGGTGGTTTCCAGTAGTGGACGTGTCAGGGAAGCCGTCCGTTCAGTCAGATTTGTCAGAAAAGGTAAACTCTAACTTGTGCACTCGTTGCTTGTTTCCCAGGAATAGTCGAATCTGTCCAAGTCAGAAAACCCTAAAAACTATTTTTCTTGAATTGCAAGTTATCAGAAACCCTAATCCGAAAATCCTAGACCTAGTTAGGAAATTTCTTGTTTCGGAATGTTCTAATTTATAGAAGTTCTATTTTCCGAAACTTTCTATTTTTAGAAAGTTTCTATTTTTAGAAAGGTTCTATTTTAGGGCAGTTTCCGTTTTAGGAAAGTTTCTAATTCCGGAAAGTCTTTTTATCGCAGTGGTTTTCCGTCAATTTTCCCTGTTCAACCGAAACCAAAGGTGAGGATTGGTTTATGATTCTCAAAGGTGCATTAGTTGCATTAGTAGTATTTGTGTGCTTGATATAGGAATTAGACTTGATTGATGATTGATGTTGATGAATGCGGATTGCTAATTGAGTTTGAATAAATATTTCGTATACTAGTTTTAGATATTTTTACTGCTGATCGTTCGGTTCAGTGTTGATTGGCGGCCTACAATGAGGGACTTTTGTGAAGTTGTAGTGATCGGGAAGGGGCTGACGAGCCGTTGTCAAACCCTGTATTGGGCAGTGGCACCTTGTGACTTGTCAAACCCAATTTGGGCGGTGGCAGAGAATGAGTACCAAGGGCAGTTGATCCTTGGGAATGTGATATAGACTTGCTAGGTTGATTGACATGTTGCAAATAGTTGAGTATGATTGATGATTGAACTTGTTAAGTGGAAATGATAGAAATTATGTGTAGGTTGTTGGTTGTGTTTAATGTCTATATGTAGTATACTTATATTGCTAGTTTAAATGGTGTATCCAAAGGATCACGCGTGCTCTTTAGCGCGCCCTCACTGAGTATTGTTGGAATACTCATCCCTCTTTTCTTTTTCAGGTGAGACAGACGAGTAAACTCAAGGCTGGTCATCGTGGTGTTATTTCTTGGGAACCATATGCGTTTTATCTATTTTTGCTTATTTAAAGATTTCATAAACTATTTCTTTCACATACGTTTTTCTTATTTCAACGGTTGAATTATTTCTTTGATTAAGACGTTTCGAGTTCCCAGATCGGTTTAATAAAGACGTTTTAGACATTTAATTCGTATTTAATAAGTTAGTTATATTTTAAATAGTTGTTAAACGCGTGGGAACCACTCTCGGCTTGAATAGCGAGATTGGGACCTCTCAAATATTGAATTTCACGTTTTGATTTTTCTATATCTGATTGTATTTTATCGTAGAAATTTTGCCAATTGCCACATCTTTATTGTGTTAATAAAATTATGGAGTCAGATTTTTTTTATTTATTTAAAATTTACTTATAGAATATTTGTTTATTGAATTTGATTTTTTTTAAACATTTTCATATGATTTAGATGTTTAATAATTCATTACATATGTATGGTATATATATATGTATACGTTTCCAAAACGTTTTTCATTCTTATATTTTTCAAAAAAGACCTTTTCACGTTTCGAAACGTTCTGTTTTCGCGTACCCATTCCATTTTTATGCAACATAGATTTCACAAACATATAAAAAAAGTAAGTGTCCTTTTATTTCAATTTTCTCAAAAAAAAAAAATGACTTTGCAGATTAATAATAGTTTAAAGAAAATCTTTAATATTGGGCAAGTAAGAATTATTCATCTTGAACCCGTATGTATCGTGGATCCACGAAACGAATTAGAGTATCCATTAAAAAAGGTTATTCTTGTAATTACTTTCATAAATCGTAAACTAGAGACCCTTTTCTTTAGAACTTGAGTAATTTGGTTTGCTTTTCGGTTTATGGACAAAAACCCATCGGCAGTTTTGAAAATCTTTTTCGGTTTCTCTTCGACAAAAATCTTTTTGAAAGCAAAAAAAATGGGGAATAGGAGCTTTTAACTCTGATATCAATGACAGAAGATTTGGGTATCCACCAAAGCCTTACGCACGATACAAGGAATTTAAAGATGAGTGTCGATTGATTCCACAACCAACGGGGGTTAGAGGCAGGATCCCAAAGGCTATTCCTCGCGAAGGATGCAAGTCTCTACACGAAAACTCAAGTGATTGATTCCACAAAACACTCAAGAGCTCGCAAGAACACAAGAAAAGTGATTCCACACAACTCTAATGAACAAATCACAAAGAATACTTTGTAAAAACTTTATATTTTAAATTCAGTGGTTCTTTTTACAATGAGATGAGATGAGATTTTCATAGGCTCGTGCAAAGCTAATCTATGACAATAAATAAAAAAATAAATCAACATAAATACAAATAAATCAAACTATATGATAAATCAATCAAAGGCTTGATTGATATGTCCTTTAATGCTTGATTTTGGCCAAATGAGAAAGACTTGAAGGTGCTTTGTATCTGGACAACTTGGGCATGAAGTAGTGACGTCTTGGAGCTATTTTTATGGTATGGAAGCTCTCCAAGTCAGCTGGGTCGAATAACTCCAGAAGATATCCATGTTTGACATTAATTGCTCGTTTTGGCTCCGAGTATGGGAAGTTGAGCTGTGGAGTGATTCGACTGATCCTCTGCTTGCTGGTACATGGTGAGACGTCATTAATAGCTTCTGAAGGATTAGGAAAGTCGCCTGGTCGCCATAAATACTTTTGAAAAGTGCTAAATTGATCATGGTTAGAACTTGCCCGGAATAGAACCAAGTTGACCCGTTTTGGGAAATGGGGCATAACTTGAGAATCCCGTGGGCATATCTTCGGATCTTGGGCTTGCTGGAACCAGGAGAGACCCAATAATAATCTCCAAGTGGTCTCGGGTCGAGAATGTTCCGGAGTTGGGCTGTGTAGCTCGATTTCTGGCCTAGACGCATAGTTGGGCTCGAAACAAGTCCACCAACTTGTAGGATCAATAACTTCCAAGTCTGAACCGGTATTGGTGTGAATCCAATTCGACGAGCTTCTTGGTTGAACCAAGATTCCATAACAATCCAGTTCGTACCTTAGTTCCTCCTGGTCCGATCGGAACCTTCATTTAATGCACGTATATCCGACTCGGGTAAGCTCGGCATCACTGATATGCTCTCAAATTTACCCTAGAGCTACTCTCTCAAATTAAGAGATCAGTTGTAGTATTTAGGGATCGAATCCACAGGGAAGGGATAATCATACAGCAAACTTCTAATTTCGAATTAAGCTAAGTAGAAAGATGGAATTAAAAACTTAGTAAATTCAGGAGACGAAACGCTAGGTTCAGGAAAATTCTCCGGTGATCTAAATTGCAGGTCTAGACAGGATGTTAGGAATTATTAAGCACTGTTCTTGAACTCGAAACACTAATGTAAAATCAACCAACTCTCGCTGCGAAGATTATCTATGTCTAAACCCTAGAATTCCAAATCTCTTTGCAAATTCAAACAATTCAGACAAGCATTAATATCAGGTTTGATTGTTCACAAAATCCTAAACCAAATCTCTTTGCGAATAGGTATTTTGCTCATCTAACATTAATTCAGGCAATCAATAATACTCTCGCATCTATTAATTAACCTAAGATCAGATTCTAGGTCGCGAAGCTAGAATAAGCATTAAACACAAATCCAGATGAAGAACTCTAATGATTTTATCCTAACAATTTAATTCGACCTAACAATTCATTAATCACCTTTGAAAAACCCTAAACCTAACAAGCAAACTACTCAGACATGATCAATGAAACAGAAATCATTATTTGAATAGAAAGCATAAAAGAAATCAATAGAAGAAAATAAAGGAGTTCCAAATCAGCTCTAAAGGAGTCTGATTTTTCTCTCCAAAAACCCTAAACTTCTATGATTCTTAAAGTATGAGATTATGCCTAAACAATGGCTTTGACAACTATATATAAGGTCCAAAACACGAATTGGGCATTCTTGCAAATAAGGAAATCTTTTTGGGCAATTTCCTTTTCTTCAAAACTTGTAGAAATCGCGTTTTCTTCAGAAAATATTTGGTGTCGATCGACACTGTTCATCCAATCTTCAATTCAACGCCATCTTTTCAGCAGCTTCTTCCACAATGCTCCAAAATACTCCAAAATCTCCAATTATGCTCAAAACGTAGCTGAACCTGCAAAGACTCTAATAGGACTCTAAAAAGACCAAAAGACTCTATAAAAGTACTTATATCATGGTCCAAAAATGGGTAAAAACCATGATATATCAACTCCCCCAGACTTAGCCTTTGCTTGCCCTCAAGCAAAACAGAAACTAAATATAGAGTCGAGGTTTGAAAACAGAAACATCCAGCTATCCTTCAGAACGCCACAATCATTAACACTCTTGAATCCACTTGCAGTAGAGCCAACCTTAGAAAAGTTTAGTGTACTTACCACATGCTTAGCAATCTCCCAGCTTAAGTCCAGATCCTTTCCTTAGATAAATTTCGAACTCTAACAGTGGTAATGCCAAAGAACTTTGCTGATTCTTTCCCTTCCTTAGTGATTTGAACAAGACATTCTTTGTACAGCTCTCCTATTTTCTCTTCCCTTAGTCAACTTCTGCCCATTTTCAGGGTGTTCTAAGATCTTTTCATTGACTCTTCTTATTCTTTTGAAGTCTCGGAAAATAGTGCTACTCTCTACTTGTGTTCCTTGTGAGGAGACATGATCAAGAGCACTCACTAATATTGTTCCTTGTGAGGAGACAGGCTCATGAGGTTCATTGCACTATTCCTAGACTTAGACTCTTTTTCTTTTCTCAAGGGAATATCAAGGAGAGACTGCAACTAGCTTCTCTTGTTCATAGCTGAAAGAGGAATCAAATTCAATGCATACCTAGTTCTTTTAAGGGGATCTGAACTCTCTCTGTTAGATTGATCCACTTGCAGTTTTCTACTTAGTAAGACCTGTAATCAACTACTTAAGTAATGGTCCTTCAAGTGTCAACATTCTGTGGTTAGTTCTTCTGAAAACTGAAAATTTCACTGATTTTGACTCAATAAAACAAAAGTTTTTGACTCTCAAAACAAAGCACAAAGTCAGTAATCACCTCCCCCAGACTTAAACAACACTGTCCCCAGTGTTATCAAGTCCGAAGTTGGCTAAAAGAAGGATTAGAAACAACATAAAAGACCAGTTAGAAGACTTACCTTCGTCTGCGCGTGGTGTCGATCGACACATGTCTAAGTCGAATCCAATGTCGCCTTTTTCAACTGACTAAAACTAGGACTTAGTAAAACCAAAATAAAATAAAAATAAAAACGTACCTAACAGTGGGTTGCCTCCCACTCAGCGCTCGTTTTCAGTCATTAGCTTGACTGTTTCAGGTCAGACGTCTGGTGGATCAGAGGGTTGCATTGAATGCTTCCCAGATGAATGTCTTCTCATCCAAGGTGGTGTATAAGCATTAGGTGCATGAGAGCGACCAAGGAAATGAGGAACAACAGCAGGGTGGGACTTGAGTTCGGGTGGGATACTTCGTTTTCCTGCAGCATTATCAAAAGAAACACCAAGCCTTCTACGAGAATCTCGTGGCTTGCATAAATGTGCAACAGCTTTTGAACTTTTTAAATTCTTATTGAGATGATCAGGAGGTTTGGAATTGAGTCCAGGGTGTGCGTACCTTTGCTTACTTCGAGGTTTCTGGGCAGAAGGATGTGGAGGCTTATGTTTGACCAAAGATGATGGAACTGCAACATTGGAAGTGACTTCTGGTGTGATCCGTGAAGTGTGTTGATCGACACTAGTAGTGTCGATCGACACTGAGTCAGTAGCTCGAATTTCTTCACCTTTTCTGCAGTTCATCTCTGCAATCCTTATCTCCATGACAAAAACGTCTTCCTCCATTGGCTTGTCATTGATTTGAACATCGTTTCTGCTCATAGTTTGGAAGATATGATCATTTTCACCCCAGTCTTCAAGCTCCATAACTTTCTTAAAATTCTCAGCTAATGCTTCTTGAATAACCAGCTTGTCCTCTTGTTCTGCAGTATCAAGCTCCTTGACATACTCAGCAGTAATATCATCCGCATCTTCCAGGATTGGACCTTCATCCATGGACATCTCTACTGAAAAAGCTTGACCATCGATGGTGGATGGTCCTCTTAACTTGTCCATGTCGAAGTTCATGATAACGTCACCCAAATCAAGCTCCATTTTCCCTCTTCTCACATCAATGATGGCACCAGCTGAAGCCAAGAATGATCTTCCTAGAATAAGAGGGTCTGCAGGTTCTTCATCATACTTCAAAACCACAAAGTCTGTGGGAATAATGCAGCCTTCAATTTTCAAGGGAACATCTTCTAGAACACCTTCTGGGATTCCCTTTGATCGATCAGCCAGGATAAGAGAGATTCTGCTTGGCTTGAAATCAGTCATTCCAAGTCTAACAACAACAGAGTATGGTATCAAGTTGATACTTGAGCCTAGATCACAGAGGGAATGAGGAAATCTTCATGTTGCAATTGAGCAATCTAGCACAAAGTTTCATGGATCAGGTAACTTTTCTGGAATCCTTCTCTGAATCACAGCGCTGACTTGTTCAGAAACCCACACCTTCTTTTTCTTCCTTGGAACTATGTTCAAGAGAATTGCATTCATGTCTCTGGTAAGCAATGCTCCTTCCTCAAGGCTTATACCATTGACTACCATTCTCTTAACATACCTTCTTAATGCAGGTGAAAGTTGGACTGCATCAACTAAGGGTAGTTGATACTCATCATCTCCTTGCATCTAGTTTCCTCTCTCTCCTGTTTAGATCTTCTGGGAGGTAAGGGATAAGGTATCTTGGGCTTGTACACCCTTTCCTCTGCAGTTGTTGAAGCTTCAGGTCGATTTGGTGAAGTCTGGGCATGGTGTCGATCGACACCAGCCTTGTGTCGATCGACACACGGGCTCGAGCTCTCGACTTCGCGATGTTCTTCGGGTGTCGATCGACACTCTTCTTCTGTGTCGATCGACACTGGATCTGCAGGGGCGTCTGGAGCTTCTTCTTCGATTTCCCCCAACTTCACAAGGTCTTCAGCACTTCGATTCTTCTTCTTCTCTGGTTCCAGCTTGCTTCTGCTCCTTGTCGTGATGGCATTGACATGGTGTCTTGGATTCGTGTCCGTCTTTCCAGGAAGGAATCCTTCTTGCCTATGGACAGCTTCTGCGGTTTGAGCAACTTGAACATCCAGCTTCCTCATGTGAGAGTTTATGCTCTCAATCTTTCCATTCAGGTCTTGATATAGTGAATCAATCTTCCCATTGAAGTCCACTGTCATCTTCTGCTGTCCTTCCAAGATTTGCTCAAACATAACTTCCATTTTGTTGTCTTGCGCAGGAGGCTTCTGGTAGGAAGAAGAACCATAAGTTCTTTGGAAGTTGCTGTTCTGGAATGGCTTCTGGTAAGAAGAACCATAGCCTTGCTGATTGTTGAATCTCTGTCCTTGAAATCCAGCTCCATTGATGTAGTTGACTTCTTGTTCTTTTGTCTCAAAGGTCTCCACTTCAGCTGCATATTGGACTTGCTTCTTTCCTATTAGAAGGTTATGCATAGAGTCCAACTTAGCATTCACCTGAGCAATCTGATTCTCATCCAAATTTCCAGCTCACTTCTTCCTATCAAGATCTGCATTCTTGGTATTATTGCTAGAAACCAAGTTCTCAATCAGCACATATGCATCTTCTGGATATCTAGTGTTGAAGTTCCCATTGCTGGCAGCGTCCAGAGCCATCTGGTACCTCCAATCGATCCCTCTGTAGAAAATTCCCAGTAGCTGTGGCTCGCTGAAACCGTGGTGTGGTCAGCCTCTCTGGTAAGCTTTGAATCTCACCCAAGCAGCCTTGAATGCTTCAATTGGTCCTTGAGAGAATGTAGTGATCTTCATCCTCAGCTCCTCAGATCTTGCATCATCAAAGAAATTGCATAAGAATGCATTCTTTGTTTCTTCCCAAGTGGTCAAGGATCCTGGATCCAACTGCTTCAGCCAGTATGCTGCATCTCCAGCAAGCGAGTAGGGGAAAAGCTTGCAGAAGAGATAATCATATGTGATTCCATTGGCCTTGATGCTTGATGCCAAATCTTCAAACCTCTCTATGTGGTCCATTGAATGCTCATTAGGGAGACCATGGAATGGATGCTGAGAAACCAATGTGTAGTAAGCAGGTTTCAGCTCGAAATCATTCCTCTGGAATGCAGGAGGATGGATCGCAGCTTTATTAGTATAGAACTGGTCTGGTCGATTGTATTCACCAAGCGTTCTTCCACGTCCAGCGTCTGCGTGTGCTCGGTGTCGATCGACACCAAGGTTGTGTCGATCGACACCAACGAATACCTCTTGTTCGTCGATGACGGCGCCAGCCTCATCAAGTCTCTGTCCTTGGGCATTCCTTCTGCGCCCTTCTGTATCAACCAAGTTGCCTTCAGCGTCTC
>JAHZTW010000005.1:10677557-10825996 GCA_020283515.1 Alliaria petiolata
AACAATCAACAAAAAGGTTATGCACCAAGATCTAATTACCAAGGAGGAAACCAAGGCAACTTTGGTGGGCAAAATTTCAACCAAGGCAATGCTCCACCGGGTTTTAATCAAGCTTCACAAGGTCCTTGATACAGGTCAAATTTACCCTAGAGCTACTCTCTCAAATTAAGAGATCACGGTAGCATTTAGGGATCGAATCCACAGAGAAGGGATAGTCACACAGCAGTTTTCTAAATTCGAATTAAGCTAAGTGAGAATATGAAACTAAAGACAGAAAACAATTAAACGATTTAGTAAATTAAGGAGACGAAACGCTAGGTTCAGGGAAATTCTCAGGTGATCCAAATTGCAGGTCTAGACAGAATGTTAGGAATTATTAAGCATTGTTCTTGAACTCGAAACACTAATGTAAAATCAACCAACTCTCGCTGCGAAGATTACCCTAGAATTCCAAATCTCTTTGCAAATTCAAACAATTCAGACAAGCATTAATATCAGGTTCGATTGTTCACAAAATCCAAAACCAAATCTCTTTGCGGATATGTATTTTGCTCATCTAACATTAGTTCAGGCAATTAATAATACTCCCGCATCTATTAATCAACCTAAGATCAGATTCTAGGTCGCGAAGCTAGAATAAGCATTAAACACAAATCCAGATGAAGAACCCTAATGATTTTATCCTAACAATTTAATTTGACCTAACAATTCATTAATCACCTTTGAAAAACCCTAAACCTAACAAGCAAACTACTCAGACATGGTGAATGAAGAAAACATCATGAATAAAGAAGATTGCATAAAAGAAATCAATAGAAACAAAGGAGTTCCAAATTTGCTCTGAAGGAGACAAATTCTTCTCTCTAAAAATCTCTCTCTAAAATATTGTGTGTTGTATGCCTAAACAATGGCTTTGACAACTATATATAAGGTCCAAAACACGAATTGGGCATTCTTGCAAATAAGGAAATCTTTTTGGGCAATTTCCTTTTCTTCAAAACTTGTAGAAATCGCGTTTTCTTCAGAAAATATTTGGTGTCGATCGACACCAACAGTGTTGATCGACACTGTTCATCCAATCTTCAATTCAACGCCATCTTTTCAGCAGCTTCTTCCACAATGCTCCAAAATGCTCCAAAATCTCCAATTATGCTCAAAACGTAGCTGAACCTGCAAAGACTCTAATAGGACTCTAAAAAGACCAAAAGACTCTATAAAAATACTTATATCATGGTCCAAAAATGGGTAAAAACCATGATATATCAATCACCCATTTTGCAAGTTGAATAACTTCGTCATAGGAGCTCGGCTTGAGCTGATTCCACTTCGGCGTGAATCTCTGATGAGTCAACTTTTTAGAACAAGTTGATTCGATTCTTAACTCCTTCTGATTGGTTAGATATGCTCCATTAGAGCCACACGTGTCCTGGTCAGACCCTTGGTGGCTTGAGTGGCATGTTTGATGGAGCTCTGGTTCAACTACCGGTTTGATGATTACATCACTTAACCACAACTTGGTTTAGGTATCTTAAACTTCAAGCAATGTTGAAGATTATCCAACATTTTTCCTCTTAAGCTTCAACTTGGTCTTGGACAGTCAATTGCTTAAATGTTGATATCTTTACGACTGTAATATTTACGGGTTAACCTAAATATGCAAATTACATTCGTATAAAAAACAATATTAAAATCGATTATAAAATCATATAATCAACTTACATTTTTACAATTTCAATAGTAAAACAAATCTTAGCGTTACTCATATATATTATTAACATACATATAAAACTAATTAAATTAGTTTCGCTTTAAACTATTTGAAAATTATCTTTAGTAAATTTATTTATAGATTTCTCATCATACGCATGGCGCAGGTTATTACCTAGTTTTTTGTATGAGACAAACTTCCGATATGTGATTAAGAATGGAACACGACATGATCGAAACAGAAATTGCAAAATCTATTTTAATATGGAAATACGACATGATACAAACTTTCGATTCGTGATTGAGAATGGAGCAGAACGGGATAAATTTAATTAATTGAATTCAACATATGATCAAGTTTATATTTTTTTATGTATACATAATATAATCTGAGATTTGACTATTAAAATTGATTTTATATATCTCATTCTATTCAATTGCATAAACAATTTTTATAGTTAAAACATAGGTTCTATGCTACATGAAACATATCATGAACTGTGAAATTAAATTAATTTTAAAATACATCAACTATATAAAAATTATTTTTTGAAAGCCTATTTATCCGTCATGCAGCGAATGAAAATATTTTGTTGTAGAACCTGCAAATAACCATTGTTATAAAAGCTTCAACCATAATTTGCATCGTACCATATATATATATATATATTGATTAGTATTTTATTATATAGTTCATGTTATGTTTTACATTTTTTAGAAAAAACTAACAAAGGTGTTTTTTAAATTTTTTTTTTTTTTTTTTTGACAGCCTCATATTCTTAGAACGATCCGGATAGCCAGATCGGTGGAGTTGAGTTTACAAAATGTAGATGAGAAAAGTGATCACGAGCACTGCGTGCTAGCTTATCCGCCTTTGTGTTCTGCGCTCTTGGAATTTGTGAAATAGAGAAAGCCTGGAACTCGCTCCTACTCTTCTCGTATTCCTTCAAGTGTATGGAGAATGCTGGCTACCCCGCTGGTCTAGACACCATCTTCACCAATTCGGAGCAATCTGTGACAAAAGTCATCTCTAATCTCCCAGTATCAAGCATACAGTGCATTGCCCATATTAATGCCTCTAACTCTGTGTATAAGGGTGAGATACTTCGTCCCACGTTTTTTGCCCCCAACAATGTACCGAATGTTCCGATTCCTTGGATGTACCATCCCAATCCTGCATTTGGGTCCCCTTCTTTCCATGAGCCATCTGTGTGGCATATCAATCCATCAAATTGTAGAGGCGTATCTTGTGTGTTCCGTGTTATAGCAGTCACTGCATCCTCTGTTTGGGCCTCCTCCCATGCCATTGATTCTGCTGTTGCTTGTCGGACTATCTCCCTTGGATCCCGGTCAATGTTCGAGAAAATCTTCTCATTTCTCATTTTCCAAATATAACATAAAAGCCATGGGTACACTTTCATATCCTCGTGATTCGGAAGGTGCCAGAACAAATTTGCCATATTTGAATTTAGTGCCTCTGTTGGGAAACGATGCATAGGCGTGGGTATCGCCGATAGAGCCCATACCTGAAATGCCGGAGGGCATTCAAAAAGTGTATGATTAATAGTCTCCTTAGCAGCTCCGCATCTACTACATTGCGAGTCACAATTTATACCTCGACCTTGAAGCCTGTCCATGACTGCCAGACACCCCGAGATGATTTGCCATAGGAAGTGTTTCATTTTTGGTGGGCATTTAACCTTCCACACTTGTGCCTGAAGTTGACTCAAATCTGGTCCGAAGAATCGTGGACAAGCACTCTCTTGATGATAAGTTTGGGCTAATTCATATCCCGATTTAACCGTATACCTCCCTGTTTTTGTATAATTCCAACCCCACTCATACGGTCGTTGTGATCTGGCTGTTGGAATCCCCGTTATTAATGGTATATCCTCTGAAACGATTAACTGTTCAAGTAGTGGTATATTCCACCGTGATGTTGCGGGAACAAGTAGTTGATTGACTGTCAGCTCAGGATAGTATATATATCCAAACCGAAATGGAATGACCGGAACCAACTCTTTTGATGAGCCCTCTTTGTACCAGAGATCTAGCAGATGTGATGCTCTTCCATCCATAAGATGGTGAATATGATCGTATAGAGTCCATTGGTGTCGCATTCCTAAAGTAACGACCCTTGAAAACCCTTGCAAATAGTGATTGCGGGAACTCAATTAGTCTCCATAATTGTTTTGCCAGCAAAGCCGTGTTAAAATCCTCAATAGCTCTAAACCCAAGTCCCCCTTCCCTTTTTGGCTTACATAATTTGTTCCAAGCAAGCCAATGCATTCCCCGTGTTTGCCCATTATTACTCCACCAGAATTTTGCCATCGTGCTCGTCATCTTCGTGGTTATCGTCTTTGGTAGTCGGAAGCATGACATTGTGTATGTCGGAACTGCCGTGGCCACTGATTTGATAAGAATTTTCTTTTCCCCTTTTCGATAAAAGTTTAGCTGTCTAGCCATTAACCTTCTTTTGTTGTCTATCTAATAGAAAATTAAAATTTTTTGTTTTGGCACCCCCAAGACTTTCCGGTATTCCCAAATATGTACCCATACTGCCCATATTGGTTATACCTAGTGTAGTATGCAGTGTCTCCCTTAACACCACATCCACTTTATGTACAAACTGAACCGAAGATTTTCCATAATTTATTTGTTGGCCCGATACCGTCTCATATTGCTTGAGAATATTGAGAAGCACTGTAGCCTCCTCTTGCGTTGCCTTGCAAAAGAATAGACTATCATCCGCAAAAAATAAGTGTGAAACCGCCGGGCTTGTTCGTGCGATTTTCAGTCCCGTAATTTGTTTCTCCCTCTCCGCTTTCCTCAAATTAGCTATTAATACTTCTGTGCACAGAATAAATAGATATGGCGACAAAGGATCCCTTTGACGAAGTCCTCACTTTGGTTTAATAGTTCCCCTTGGATGACCGTTGATTAGAACTTTGTATTGCACTGATTCAATACACCACATTGTCCACGTTATCCATTTTTCCGCAAATCCCATTTTTCGGAGTAAATGTTCTATAAAAGACCATTCAACTCGATCATAAGCTTTGCTCATATCCGTTTTAACCACCATAAAATCCTTTTTGCATGAATTATTTTTCTGTAAACCATGAAACATCTCCTGTGCTATTAAGATATTGTCCGAGATAAATCTGCCTGACACAAAGGCTGATTGTGTTTCCGAAACCAACCGCGGTAGGAGAATCCTTAATCTCTAACACAGAACTTTTGATATAATTTTATATCCTACATTACATAGACTAATTGGTCGTAATTCCGTCATACGAGTAGGTCTTTCCGTCTTTGGAATAAGGCAAATATTCGTTAAATTTAATCTTTTATCGAAAGTCCCTGATGTAAGAAAATTATTAACCAGACTTACCACATCCCCCTTTATAATATCCCATGATCTTTGAAAAAATAATGCTGTCATACCGTCCGGGCCAGGGGCCTTTTCTGGATGCATCATAAACAATACTCGTTTGACCTCCTCCTCGGATGCCATTTTCAGTAGCTCCTCATTTTCCATATCTGTTATTTCCGGTTGAATTTCCCCTAAAGCGTCCTCAAAATCCGTAGGGTTCGTAGTCGCAAATAGGTCATGAAAGTAGTCTACTGCAACTTTCTCCACTTTATTATCTCCATCAACCCAAACACCCTGATTATTATGTAAGCCAATTAATCTATTTATCGTTCTCCTCTGTTTTGTTGTTGCATGGTAAAATTTTGTATTAAGGTCCCCACATTTGTTCCATAGATTCCGACTTTTTTGTTGCCAAAATTGTTCCTCATCTCGATAAGCATCCTTAAACTTTTGAGTTATCTCATTGAGTTCCTCTTGTGTACGACTATCATCATTTTGTAATTCCTCAAGGTCCTGTTGTAACGTTTCAATTCTATTCCTCTCGTGTGTTTGAGTTTCTTGCCGCCAGGTTGATATTGCATGTCTACAATTCTCAATTTTATCAACGAAAGACTGAAGTGGATGTAACGTATTAGTATTCCAACCTCTATTTATTACTTCCATCAGTCCATCCTGACCAATCCATCTCTTGTCGAACCGAAATTGGTGTCGCCGTTTCATTTTCTGGGATTCAATTGTCGCCACTATGGGTCGATGATCGGATCCAATCATCCGTAAGTATTCTACATATGAGAATGGAAATAAATCATGCCATTCCTCTGTAGCAAGACCCCTGTCTAATCTACATCTTACATTTTGTCCGCTTCGCCAACCCTTCCAAGAAAGTGTGTTCCCTCGACTGGAAAATTCAATTAAACCACAATTATCAATCATAGTATTAAAACCAAGAAATGTATTTGGTCGTCTAAGTACCCCTCCTTGTTTTTCATGATTACCTCTAATTTCATTAAAATCTCCAGTTAAAAACCATGGATCATTCCGCGTTAAGCTTATTCTCGTTAACTGCTCCCATACTTGTTCCCGCATTTTTGGAATGGGATCGCCATAGACAAAAGACATAAAAGTTTTTTTTCCTTCCATTGTTGATTTCGTATCAATAATTCGATTGTTTGAAAATAGAATTTGAACGTCATAACTTTTATTATAAAATAAGGTAAGGCCGCCACTAGCCCCACAAATTTAATGCCACAAATTTATTTTTTAATTTTTTTGATTTTAGATTTTATGTTGATTTTTTATTTATTTAATTGTTAATTTTCTTACAATTTTTGAATTGATTAAACTTATTCTTATTTCTAATAGTATTTGATGTAATGTTTTAGATTTTATAGAATATTTTCAAAATGTATTTTTTAAAATAATATTATAAAAAAGTGTAGAATGCCAAGTCATTTCAAATCTCTGAGACGCTCATGTTTTGGTTGGCTTTTCCGGGTAATACAATAATTATTTTTGACTGAATTTTTTTAATGAACTAGATATAGTTGATAGCTCTAAATCGAATCATTGTTAACTGCTGAATAGAAAAAACTTTAAATTGCAAGGACAACAATATTTCTACGCAAAGAAACAATCTTTTTGCTTTTTGCTAACCATTATTTGTTTGTGGAAGATGTTTGTCTTTTAAATTCTTTTACTTTTTTTGTATAGCCGTTATTTGTTAGTAATAAATACTTTGATTGTCTACTAAGTCGTCCTGGCCATTCAGATATCCGTTCGAGTTCGGATCGGTTTTTTCGGATTTGAATATTTCGGTTTTAGAGAATAGAACCCATGGTGCCGACTACATTGGGTCAGGAGGAGTTTATCCAACAAACACTAAATCCAACAGTTGTACCATAGAACTTGATGGACTCAAAGAAGTATGTAAGGGCCGGGCATCAAAATTACCAGTAGTTGCCATCGGAGGCATTGGAATCTCAAATACAGAGTCTGTTATGCAGATCGATGCACCTAAACTAAAAGGCGTAGCGGTTGTGTCAGCTTTGTTCGACCAATAGTGTGTTTTGACTCGAGCTAAGAAGTTTCATAAAACGCTTGAAGAGAGCAAAAGGGTTATCTGAAGACGTCCAGAATACTTCAGCAAAGTGAATTTCTGTTTTTTAAACCGATCTTGCTCCCACGGTTACAAAATTGTGACCTCTTAGCTCTTCTTTCTAATTGTTGATTTTTTGCACCTCTCGAAGCAGGTCACATGTATCATGGACACTTTGTTAATACCAAAAGGCAAAAGAGAATTATCATGAGTATATTATTATTGTATATATTGAGGGAGAGAAAATAATCCTATAATAATACTAGATATGAACCCGTGCGTTGCATGGGTTTTTGGTTTGAGTCACGGATTTTTGGTTTGAGTATTATTTTAGATACAGATGCAAGAACTCTTTTTATAACAGATTTGATGTTATAATGCAGAACTGATTTGAGGCTAAACCAACCAAGATATGCAACACTCCTCAACATAATGAAGGGGAAATCGAAGACGGTAAAGAAAATGGCAGCCGAGGATCTGAAAGTAGACGACATATATAGAGATAGTGAAAGTCATGGAGCCTTCAAAGAGGAAATCTGCAGGAGTTATCGTTTCTTCAGTGGATGAGTTGATAGATAAGCTCAAAAACGAAGCTCATGTAGTTTGAAGAAACAAAGCTTATACTATGTCTTTATCCCAATTCTGATACACACTTGATCCTCTTTCTTCTTCGTTGTTGTTGTTTCATGCATCAAGTGGACGGACGTAAATAAATAATGTGTGAATCCGTTTATTCGGTTAGTTACTTGAAAACATCTTTTATTTATTACATTGTATCTTCTTTTTGATAAAATGTTTTTTTGCACAAGTACTTTCTTCATATCCTGTATTTAGTCAAATGTGTTTTCCCATCGAAGTGGCTCGCAAGGTATCCTTCAGTGTACTCTGGTATAGTGATGTCTTTATACTTTGCAGGGTTTTCATCAGACAGAAGCTCTTTGATCGGTCCATAGACCGTGGCATTTGGATACAGATTCGAGCTAAAGAAGCACGCAACTGAAATCCGGGGTCCATCTATGTTCGCCCGTACCCTATGCTCCACGCTCAAGAACTTATCATTCGTTATCAGCTGCAAGAACAAAATGTCTCAAGTTTTTTCGGTAAAAACTCTGTTTTTATAGTTAAAAGAATGCATAAAATTGGGGCTTGCCTGCATGAAATCACCGATGTTGATGACAAGAGCTCCAGGAACAGGAGTTACATCGACCCAATAATCTTGATGAAGAACTTGAAGACCACCGATTTGGTCTTGAAGAAGAATCGTGAGGAAAGAGTTATCGGTGTGCTTACTTATGCCCAAAGTTAGGTCAGGTTGTGGGCAAGGTGGGTAGTAATGGCAGAGCATAAACAAACCCTTAAGGCAATCCATCTTCTTAAGGATCTTAGAGTCTAAACCTAAAGCTTCTGAGAGAAGTTGGAAGAGCAAATCACCAAAGTCCATGACATGCTTCGAGTATTCCATCACAGCATCCCTACAAAAAATAAGATTGAGGTTCATATATCCATAATCCAAACACTTTAAAAGGAAATTAAAAATTGTTATTTACTTATGTGATGACGAGACGACTGGTATACATCTACTTAAATAGTGGAACATGTAAACATTTTGTGTAGTAATTTGTTTTTTTTGTTATATATTGAACATGTACATTATATAGCAAAATCACTTTTGAAAAATAAATTTGTTTTAAAATGGTTAGAAATAGGGAAAACAACCATTACAGATAAAACTAATCTGAACCAAACCAAAATATTTAATCTAAAAAAATTTATCCAATTGGTTTCATTTGTAAGAGCATCTCCAACCCATAATCGCATTTTTCATTGCAAAATGCAATTGAATTTCTCTCCGACCCATAATTGCATTTTCATGTCAAAAAGAATATTTTAAGTATATTCTTCTTTTTCTATTTTATTATTAATTGCTAATTATACATATTTTCTTTAAAATTTACAAATTGACCCAATTATTTAATTTCTCTCAAAAGTTTCATAAATTATGATTTTTTGAAATTTCATTATTATAATTTAAAAAAAAAACACATTACACTACATAAAAATGATAAAAAAAAGTTGATTAAGTAACCAATTTCAGTATTTTTTAATTCCAGTATTTTTTAATTATTTTAAATTTAGTATTATGTTTTTATATTTTCTATTAAATAATATTATTTGCATTTTAATTATATATATTAGAGTGTTTTAATATTTATAATCATCAAAAAAAGAAATTATTATCAAAATAATTATTTATAACTCTAAAAGTAAAAATATTTAAAATTTGAAGGACTATTTTATAAATAAAAAAGTTCAATTGCAAAATGCAATTGAAAATGAGATGGTTCTATATTTGAAACTAAAAATGGCATTATACTATTTTGCAATTGAAAATGAGATTGGGTTGGAGCAAAATTCATTGCAAAATGCAATTTGACACAAAATTTGGTATTGGGTTGGAGATGCTCTAAACATAAAAACCAAAAACCTGAAACCAATATATTAGTGAATATGAATCAAGCCAACCTGAATAAACCAAAAGATATTAGGAGATGTTATTTAATCATAGATTCAAAATTAATTACAAATTTGGAAGTTGATTCTATTTTTCAAGAATATATGTGTATGAATTCTAAAATCTAGACAATATATTTTAGATTTTGTTTTTAATAATTTACTCATAAAACTTCATTAGAATTTATTTTAAATAACTCAATATATAAGGTTTTTTAAGTTATTTATTTTTAAATAACAATAGATTTTAATGAAGCATTTCAAATTTTCATTAAATAACAACAAACTTTAAAACTTCTTAAGCATAACTTATAAATGAAAGATCCAACAACACTGACATCATTTAAAATCATTAATTGAATAACAATTATAATTGGATTAAATTCTATTAAAATCAATGATTGAATAACACCTTCTCAATTATATATTTCTAATTATATATACATATTTAAAATAAATATAATCATATAATCATATAATCATATAATCATTCTTTTAATATATTTTTAAGTTAATTTTTGATTAAAACCCAATCGGATATATACTAAACACCAAAACAAAACAAACCGAAATTTCATCGAAGCCAACCAAAAACAAAACAAATTACAAAATACTGCGATTGGTAAAAAAAAGAGACAAAATAATATAACCATATATCACTTTATTTTATTTTTTAACTTTTTACCTGCAAGCTACGGGGATTTCATCTGGACTTGGAGGATCCGGAGCAACGTAACAAACGAAAGAGTCTCTCCAATTCACAGGAGAAGAACTATAGAGATCGACACTGCTGCTATAAACAAACTTCTTGCTGAAATGATCTGTCGAAAAGTAGTTTCTTTTCACCTCAGGTTCTTCTTCGTGAAACCTTCGAACTCCTTCTTTGATTTCTTCAAGAACAGTTGAAGGAACACCATGATTGGTCACCTGGAAAAATCCCCAGTTCTCTGCTGCGTCTTTGATCTTTGAAACGACGGCGTTTCGTTCATTCTTGATTTCTCCAAGATCGATGATTGGGACGGTGAGGTTTACACCGGAGAAATCAGGAGGTCTGTTGTTGGATATAGTAGAAGAAGGGTAATGAAATATTCGAGGAACTTCGGTTATCTCGGCGTCGACGAGTCCTTTCACTCCTGCTTTCGTCGAGACAAAAGCTTGGATATCGATTTTTTCTGATTTTTCTGTCATGATTTTGTGTTCTTTTTCTTTAAGAAAAATAAAAGGGAGATGAAGACAGAAGTATGGGAAGTTTGTGTCGTCTATGGGACCCATTATATAGACTTTTAGCTTGTTCATTTTGGGAATTCGAGTATTAAAAAATAATATTCAAAGAATTTTCGATAAGAAACATGACGAAAAGTTTGGGTATCTAGATGGGTTCCGAAAATTCGCTTAGCTAAAATCTTTTTTTAAATTCTTAATAATTTGGAAAGCATCAACTTGGAGACGGATATTTCAAATAATTTTAGAAAAATTCGAAAATTACGGATTAATTATTAAATGTATAATTCAGATATCTCGTATATGTTTTTACTTCATGTAAAATAGACAATCTCAAACAGGTAATTGGGAATGAGAACTTCGGAACGGACATGGGTCGAGACCAGAAACCCACCGAAATGGACCGGCCTAAATTTTCATTTTTTCATTTTTGGTAACAAAGTGATTGGCTGTGTGACTTGAATTAGCTGGCTACAGAGAGCGATGTTGTTGTTGTTACATTGTGAGAAGAAGAAGATTCAAAGTTGTCAACCAAACAAAAAAAGAAGATTCAAAGCATCAGTCACTTTCAGAGAATCCATTTTGGCTTAGAAAGATAACATTGGGAGATTAAATAGGAGCAAGAGTGAAATGGTTAGATGCGGGGTTTCGATCCCCGTACCTCTCACATGATAAAGCGAGCCTTCTGCCACTGTGTCCTCCGTACCTCGTTTCTTTATTCTTCAATTTTCTTCTTCTTATTTGTTTTTTTCTATTCTGTGATTTAAAAATAAAAGCCTGTATGCCAATTCCAATGGTTTGTGTCGTTGAAAACGAAAAGTGATGACTTCAAAAAAATAAAACTAACTATATACCAACGAACCGCTATATCTTCGGGGTCACCGGGTTTTTGGGCCGATCCGGATCGATGCGGGTTGACCGCGAGCCAATAAATTAATATCTATTTTAGTTTCTTTAGAATATAAATTTATAATATCAATTTGCTTTAATATATAAATAAAATATGCTTAATATAATTGTAGCCAAAGTTTCTTAATAAATAGAAAAAGAGATTCATAGTTTTTTTATTGACAATAGAATCATAATTAAACAAAAACATATAAATGGTGTATTCTTTTCTGGATCTGATTATCCTCCTCCTTGAATAACGAAATCATTGTATTATGATTATAACAATTCTATATGAATGAAATATTCAATTTGAAGGAAAAAAAAAACAAAAACATATAGATGAAAACAATAATATATTTACCAAGCAAGTTGACGTATTTTTTTTTCTTTAGTTTGACAGATATAATGAAGAGAAAAACAAGCAAGCCTTCACTTTGAAAAAACATATCCCACATCTTATTTAGGAGAAAACAAATACACAAATTGTTCCAATACATAGCAGCATCAGCTTTTAAATTTTATTGGGCTTCAGCCCACATCTAAAATCTTCATATATGACTTGGAGTTCCACCGGTTCAACCACCTGGTTTGCGGGTTTTAATCTGGTTTTTCCGGTTTTATCCGAGTTTTTAACGGTCCAATTTTTAATCTAAAACCGGACCGGAAAAGTTACCGGGTCGCGATTAAACCGGTCCGACCGGCCGGTCCGGTCCGGGTTATAAAACATTGCTCACTATATTAGTATCCGAATTCAAACGAGAGAAAGTGATGAATAAATAAGGAAGAAGAATAGTTCGCTTTATTTAACAATGTCAAAAAAAAAATATACAGAAGAAGTTACAAAGAGTTGGTCAAACAAGATAGTTTTGGGTTTGGTTTTCTACTCCGAGTTGACTTGCTATTCGGTCTCCTCTTGACTCTCGGCGAAGTCGTCTTGCATCCCAACATGCCACCTACCCGAAGAAGATTCCCTCTCTCCGTTGACAAATCTACGAGCAAGCTTGAGCAATAGACAAAAAGAGAGAGATGAGTTTCTTCTCGTTTCTTGGAAGAGTTCTCTTCGCTTCTCTCATCATCTTCTCTGCTTGGCGAATGTGAGTTTTGTTGTTGTTTCACGTTCATCCTTCTTCTCGATCTGTTTTCTTGCGTTTCTTCTTTGTGCTAGATCTAATCTGGAATTGAGAGGTCTAAAGCATATACCTAACAAGGATTTTGGGCTATCGAATTCTTAGCTTGAATACATTTTAATAGGCTCAATGACTTTGGAGTTGATGGTGGCCCAGCAGCTACTAAAGAGTTGGCTTCAAAGCTTGATCTGGTCAAGGCACATCTATCTTCTAGATTAGGGGTAACTTTGTCTAACATTGAGGTAAACGACCTGGTTATGATGTTCTTCTCTATTGTGCTCACTCTCTATATGTATCTTTCTATAACATGGAGATTGAATCTTTAAAGGTGAGACAAGCCGGTGTTACTATTGTTTCCCTGATAGCAGTCGGAGTCTTACTCTATATTATCGGAAAAATCATCGGTGCTTATCTGGTTAGGTTTCTTCTTTGTCCATCCTTTTTTACAAATAAGGGATTCAAAGGTTGCCAATAGTTTGACTTTAGAGTCTCCCTTTTTTCTCCAGGCTTTTTACTTTGTGGTTGTCGGTCCTATTCTGTATGATATCTACAACTACGAACCAGAGGAACGTCATTTGACTCCTTTTTGGATAGAGTTCTTGCGGGTTTGTCCATAACTTTTTTCGATTAATCGTAATCTCAAGAAACTAGAGACTTTGTGTTTGCATTAGTGTGCAAAGCTTTATTTGTTGAATCAAAAGAAGAACTTAGCTTTACAGCTTAAACTTTTTTAGTCTTCTAAAGCCAAAGATGATTTGTTATTGCAGAACTTCGCACTATTTGGAGCAACGTTCCTCTTTTTTATGGAGAGGGATCTGAAGAAGACAACTCCTAAGAAGGAAGCTGCGAAGACATGAAAGCTCTCAAAGAGTAAATCTGGAGTTATGGTTTCTTCAGTGGATGAGTTTATCGATAAGCTCAAAACACGAAGCTCATGTAGTTTGAAGAAACAAACCTTATATCTTTATCCTAAATCTGTTACACTCCTGTCTCTTATACACATCTAGATGTGTATAAGAGACAGGTTTTATTCAATTATTAGAATGGGACCCGCATATATGCGGGTTTTTAATCAGATATTTTAAATTCGTAAAAATAAATTGAAAATAAAATCGGATGATCTATAAGGAAAAAAAATATATATTTTTTTATTAATATTTCTAAATATATATAGTTTAATATTCTTATATTAATTATGTTTATTTCTAATGTCTTATATATAAATGCTTATTTATCAAAAATTTAACGAATTATTTATCCTAATTTTTCATAATTAAAATATATATTAGGATCCTCGTATACGCAGATTTATAATAATAAATTTAAAACCCGTTAAAATATTTTTTTAAAAAAATATAAAACAAAATCGGATAACTATTGAAAAAAAAAATATGAAAAACACAAAGTCTAAATCTAAGAGTTATTTATTTATTTTAATTCTTATTTATTTTTAATTAAAACATTCAGAACACAGAATATGTTGCGGCTCCTAAGTAACATTAAACATACTTCTCACATAACTCACACACATTATCAACTATATTTTTCTCTTCTGCTGCGTTAAAAAATTGGGTATACAATTCGAATCTTTCGAGTATATTAACGATCTCCTATTAACTCTTTTAAAGCAATTAAAATCTCTTTTTCACATTCTTCTTCCATATATGATATATGTGCTCTTTAGAGAAGTTATACTTCTCAGAACTCGCATCAAAAGGATCTTTACATTTTTATTGCTATCTTTCTCTCCATTGAGCTCATCATCTTATAATACCATATCATTAGCATGTAGAATATTTTTTTAATTGAAAGTTTCTATTTTCCTTAAATTGAAATAGATCCTTTTGTTTTATTTTTATTTCTTAAATTAAAATATATTCTAGTTAATTTAATTTTAATTTTTAATCTAAATCAATAAATTTGACTTTTTTATTTTTTATTTTTTATTTTTTGAAAATTTCTTTTTTCTTTAAAAGTAATATTTTATCGAGACACATGTAAAATCTAAATCGATAAACTTGACACGTGTCAAAATCTTATTGATTAGTTTGCCACATGTCACGATCATATTAATAACTAACTTTTATGTTTATTTCTTTTAGTAAAATTTGAATATCTTATTTACTTTTGTTTTTATTTTCTTTTTCTTAATTGAAATATGTTTTTTTCTTTTCTTTAATTTATTTCTCTTTTAAAAATAGTAGTATTTTCCTTTTTCTTTTATGATTAGTATACTTTTTATTTATAATATACTAGAATTGGATCCGCATATATGCGGGTTTTTAATAAAAATATTTTAAACCCGTAAAAATAAATTAAAAACAAAATCGAATAATATGTAAAGAAAAAAGTAAAATTTACTTTTATTAATATTTCCAGATATATATGTTTTAATACTCTTATATGAATTATGTTTTATTTATAATGATTTATCTATATATATATATATATATATATATATATATATATATATATATATATATATATATATTTATTCTACAATTTTTACGAATTAATTAATCTTCTTTTATCTTAATTAGATTTATCATAATTAAAATCTAGATTAAGATCCGCGTATACGCAAATTTATAATAATAATATTTAAAAGTCATTAAAATATTTTTTTAAGAAAATTGAAAAGAAAATCTGATCACTACTGAAAAATATATCTGAAAAACACAATTTTGAAACCTAAGAGTTATTTATTTATTTGAATTCTCATTTATTATTAATTAAAATATTCAAAACACATTATATGTTGCCGGTCCTAAGCAACATTAAATCTACCTCTCATATAGTTCACACACTTTATCAACTATATTTTCCTGTTCCGTTGCGTTTAAATCTTGAGTATGCAATTCGAGTACTTCGAGTATGTTAACGATTTCTCCATTAACTCTCTTCAAGCATATAAAGATTATCTTTCTCTTCAAGCATATGCAGACTATCTTTCTCTTCACATTCATCTCCCTTATATAATCTCTCTGGTCTCTAGAGAAGTTATGCTTCTCAAGACTCGCATCAAAAACATCTCTACATGATTCTTGATACTTTTCTCCTTATTGAGCTCACCATCGGTTAATGCCATATCATTAACATCTAATTTTTTTAATTGGAATATATCCTATTTAATCAAATTAATTTTTTGTTTTTAATTTTTTTTTAATTTTTTTTTGTTTCTCTCGTATATGATCTCTCTGCTATCTAAAGAAGTTATGCTTTTCAAAACTCGCATCAAAAGCTTCTATACATGATTCTTGCTATCATCCTTCTAATTAAGCTCATCATCGTCTAATGTCATATCATTAGCATCTACTTTTTTTTTAATTAAAATATATCCTAGTTAATCTAGTTTACTTTTTATTTTTATTTTTATTTTTCTTTTGAAATAGATCCTTTTTTTTATTTTTTTTTTCTTAAATTAAAATATCTTTTAGTTAATTTTAATTTAGTTTTGTAATCTAAAACAATAAATTTGAATTTTTTTTTTTGGAAATTACTTTTTTTCTTTAAAAAATAATATTTAACCGAGACACGTATCGAAATCTAAATCGATAAACTTGCTATATGTCGAAATCTTATTGATTAACGTGCCACTTGTCATGATCATATATATATTTATTCTAATATTTTGACGAATTAATTATTTTACTTTATTATAATATATTTATCATTTAGATTATGATCCGCGTATTATAATAATAAAATTTAATTAATTTTTTTTTTCAAAAAATAGAATAGAAAATCTCATCACTACCGAAAAAATATATGAGAAACACAAAATCGAAATCTAAAAATTAATTATTTATTTTCTCATTTATTTTCAATTAAAATAATCAAAACACACGATCTGTTGCGGATGCTAAGCAACATTAACTCCTATTCTCATATAATTCACACATTTTATCAACTATCTTTTTGTGTTCCGCTACGTTAAAAACTTGGGTATTTAATTTGAATCATTCGAGTATGTTAACGATCTTTCCATTAACTCTGTTCAAACAAATAAAATCTCTCTTTCTCTTCACATTCATCTCCCTTATATGATCTCTCTGCTCTCTAGAGAAGTTATGCTTCTTAAGACTCGCATTAAAAGCCTCTATACATGATTCTTGATATCCTCATCCTCATTGATCTTATTATCGTCTAATGTCAAATCATTAGCATCTAGAATTTTCTTTTTTTAATTAAAATATATCCTTTTGATAACTAAAATGGTTAAATCTTTTCTAACAATTAAAAACATAATTTTCTTTTTTTAATTAAAATATATCCTTTTGATAACCAAAATGGTTAAATCTTTTCTAACAATTAAAAACATTAAAAAAACTTATATGAATAACATAAAAGAAACTTAAATGAATAACATAAAAGAAACTTATTATTTACGTTTTTGATTTTTTTTTATTTTCCTTTTAATATTAGCAATTGATCATACAATTTTCTTAATTTAAATGAAAAACATAAAAGAAACCTATTTTCCTTTCTTAATTTTTTATTTACTTTTTCGATTTTTTATTTTTCTTTTGGTATTAGTAATTAAAAAAGAAACTTAGTTTCCCTTTCTATTTTTAAAACTAATTTTTTGATTTACATTTTAATATTAGTAATTGATCATACAATTTGCTTAATTTAAATGAAAAACATAAAAAANGTCGGTCCTATTCTGTATGATATCTACAACTACGAACTTGAGGAACGTCATTTGTCTCCTTTTTGGATAGAGTTCCTGCGGGTTTGTCCATAACTTTTTTCGATTAATCGTAATCTCAAGAAATTAAACTAGAGACTTTGTGTTTGCATTAGTGTGCAAAGCTTTATTTGTTGAATCAAAACTTTACAGCTTAAACCTTTTTAGTCTTATAAAGCCAATAATGATTCGATGAAAAATCTCATTTATTTTGTTATTGCAGAACTTCGCACTAATTGGAGCAACGTTCTTCTTTTTTATGGAGAGGGATCTGAAGAAGACAACTCCTAAGCAGGAAGCTGCTAAGACATGAAAGCTCTCAAAGAGTAAATCTGGAGTTATGGTTTAGTTCAGTAGATGAGTTGATAGATAAGCTCAAAAACGAAGCTCATGTATACAATGCCTTTATATATCTCAAATCTGTTACACACATGATCCTCTTTCTTCTTATAAAAAAACATCTTTTCTTTATTACATTGTTTCAGAAAACTTTCAAATGCAAAAGCACACACAAATATATCTGATTATCTTTCCTTAAAGCCGGACAAATCCTTTATTCATATCCTGTATTTAGACAAAATCGTTTTCCCATCGAAACCACCCGCAAGGTGTTCTTCAGTGTACTTTGGTATAGTGATGTCTTTATACTTTGCAGGGTTTTCATCAGACAGAAGCTCTTTGATCGGCCCATAGACCGTTGAATTCGGAAACAAACTCGAGCTAAAGAAGCACGCAACTGAAATCCGTGGTCCATCTATGTTCGCCCGTACTCTATGCTCCAGGCTCGAGAACTTATCATTGTTATCAGCTAAAACAAACAAACACAAAGACGTTTCAATTCCTAGGTCAAAACTCTGTTTTTTAGTTTAAAAGATTGCATAAATTTTGGGGGATTGCCTGCATGAAATCACCAATATTGACGACAAGAGCTCCAGGAATAGGAGTTACATCGACCCAATAGCCTTGATGAAGAACTTGAAGACCACCGATTTGGTTTTGAAGAAGAAGCGTGAGGAAAGAGTTATCGGTGTGCTTATTTATGCCCAAAGTTAGGTCAGGTTGTGGACAAGGTGGGTAGTAATGGCAGACCATAAACAAACCCTTGAGACAATCCAACTTCTTA
Source organism: Alliaria petiolata (assembly GCA_020283515.1). Taxonomy (NCBI): domain Eukaryota; kingdom Viridiplantae; phylum Streptophyta; class Magnoliopsida; order Brassicales; family Brassicaceae; genus Alliaria; species Alliaria petiolata. The sequence continues at coordinate 10,696,299 of JAHZTW010000005.1, forward strand.
AGTATCTCAGAGTCTAAACCTAATGCTTCTGAGAAAAGCTGAAAAAGCTTCTCTCCAAAGTCCATGACATGTTTCGAGTATTTCATCACAGCATCCCTAAAATCATATTCATATACTCAGAATCAAAACACTTGAAAATAGTATATTATTCAACCAAAACACTTAAGTTTTTTTTTTTTTTTTACCTGCAAGCTATTGGGATATCCTCTGGATTCGGAGGATCTGGAGCAATATAACAAACGAACGAGTCTCTCCAATTCATAGGAGAAGAATGACTAAGATCGTAGTTTTTGTTGTAAACGAATTTCTGGTTGAAATCTTTAAAAGAATAGTTTTTCTTAACCTCGGGATCTTCTTCGTGAAACCCTCTTACTCCTTGTTTGATCTCTTCAAGAACTGTTAAAGGAACACCATGGTTGATCACCTGGAAAAAACCCCATCTCTCCGCCGCGTCTTTGATCTACGAAACGACGACGCTTCTTTCGCTGTTGATTTCTCCGAGATCGATGATTGGGACGGTGAGGTTTAAGCCCGAGGTATCATCAGGTCTGTTGTTGGATATAGTAGAAGAAGGGAAATGGAAACTTCGAGGAACTTCGGTTACCTCGGCGTCGACGAGCTCTTTCACACATGTTTCCGTCGAGACCAAAGCCATGAGCTCGTTAAAAAGATCGGTTTTTTCAGTTTTTTCTGTCATGTTTTTATTTTATTATTCTATTGGTGGTTTAAAGGTTTTTTGTTAAAATGGGCGTATAAATTGAAGAAGAAGAAGGGAGGAGGTAGAGAGAGTCAAATAAAGACAGAAGTGAAGATAAAGTAGTGTTTGAGTTTTGTGGTGTGTGGAGTGCCGTGCCTAGATAGATACAGCCATAGAGGCTTAAGAGCAAGATCAATGCAGGTTTCTTAGAGAGTTTCTTAACTTATAGTATTATAATGAAAATTATTATAATAATAAAAGGGTTCTTAAAACTTAAGAAACCTACTCAAAAGTTTCTTAAATTATTATAATACTATATATTAAGAAATCCTCTAAAAAACTACCATTGATCATGGTCTAAGGCAAATATAAAAAATGTGGCCCTTACTATAAAACTAAAATAAGTTTAAGAAACAATAATATTGTATACTGTTCCAAACTTTTTTTATAATTTTATCTTTCTTATTATATAAAGTTGGATGCGTCAAAATTGCTAATTAATATGATCGCGACACGTGGCGAGTTAATCGATAAGATTTTGACACGTGTCGTGATTAAAATATAATAAATTCAAGAAAGAATATATTTCAATAAAGAAAAAAAAAATAAAAACAAAAGTAAATAAGATTAAGTTCAATTTAAGAAAAAATATATTTCAATTTTACTAATCTTAAAGGGAAAAAGAAAATACTACTATTTTTAAAACTAAAATGAATAAAATAAAAAGGAAAAATAAAAAGGATATATTTCAATTAAGAAAAGGGAAAGAAAAATTAGTAATTAACACGATCTCGACACGTGGCTAATCGATAAGATTTCAACACGTGTTTAGATTAAAATATACTTATCCTAAAAGAAAAAGGAAAATACTATTATTTTTTAAAAGATAAATAAATAAAATAAAAGAAAAAAGAAAAAGATATATTTCAATTAAAGATGGAAAAATCAAAACAAAAGTAAATAAGTTATTTCAATTTTACTAAAAATAAAAAATAAACGTTAAAGTTAATAATTAATATGATCGTGACACATGACAAATTAATCAATAAGATTTCGACATGTGTCAAGTTTATCGATTTAGATTTTGACACGTGTCTTGGTAAAATATTATTTTTTAAAGAAAAATTAATTTTCAAAAAGAAAGAAAATCAGATTATTAAAAAATGTCAAATTTATCGATTTAAATTAAAAAATTAAAATAAAATTAAATAGGATATATTTTAATTTAATAAAAAAAATCAAGATGATCTATTTCAATTTAAGAAAAGAAAAATAAAACAAAAAACAAATTAGATAACTAGGATATATTTCAATTAAAAAAGAAAATTCTAGATGATAATTATATGACATTAGAAGATGATAAACTCAATAACGAGGAGGATAGCAAGAACCATGTAGAGAAGCTTTTGATGCGAAACTTGGGAAGCATAACTTCTCTAGAGAGCAGAGAGATTATATACGGGAGAAACAAAAACTAAACAAAAAGTAAATTAGATTAACTAGGATATATTTTAATTAAAAAGAGAAATTCTAGATAATAATGATATGACATTAGACGATGATGAGCTCAATAAGGAGGAGGGTATCAAGAATCATGTAGAGAGACTTTTGTTGCGAGTGTTGAGAATCATAACTTCTTTAGAAAGTAGAGAGATCATATAAGAGAGATGAATGTGAACGAAAGAGAGACATTGTTTGCTTGAAGAGAGTTAATAGGGAGATTGTTAATATACTCGAAGGACTCGAATTGTATACCCAAGTTTTTAACTTAGCAAAACAGAAAAAGATAGTTGATAAAGTGTGTGAACTATATGAGAAGTGATGTTAATGTTGCTTAGGACCTGCAACAAATTCTAAGTTTAAAATATTTTAATTGAAAAATGAGAATTAAAATAAATAAATAACTCTTAGATTTCGATTTTGTATTTTTGTATTTTATTTTTAACATATTCGAAGGACTCGAATTGCATATCCAAGTTTTTAATGCAACGGAACAGAAAAAATATAGTTGATAAAGTGTGTGAACTATATGAGAAGTAAAGTTAATGTTACTTAGGACCAGCAACAGATTCTATGATCTAAATATTTAAATTGAAAATAAATGAGAATTAAAAAAAAAATAACTCTTAAGTTTCGATTTTGTGTTTTTCATTTTGTTTTTAAGTAGTGATCAGATTTTGTTTTCTATTTTACTAAAAAAATATTTTAAAGACTTTTAAAATTTATTATTAAGAATTTGCGTATATGGGGATCTTAATCTAGATTTTAATTATGATAATTCTAATTATGATAAAAATAGATAATTAATTTGCCAAAATTTTAGAATAAATATATATATGCGGGTCCTATAAATAGATAAAACATTAGAAATAAACATAATTCATATAAGAGTATTAAAAATATATATTTGGAAATATTAATAAAAGTAAATTTTATTTTTTCTTTACAGATTATCCGATTTTGTTTTCAATTTATTTTTACGAATTTAAAATATTTTATTAAAAATCCGCATATATGCGGATCCTATTCTAGTATTGTATAAAAATATACAATATAGTGATGATAAATTTTTTTGATAATATAGAAATTTAAATCACAATTTTACTTTCAGTTTTTTTTTTTTATAAAATCATTCATCAAATTCACATATTCAAGTTTTTAAACTAATTTCCTCTCTATAAAGATAATAGGCAAATTACTTAACTTCTTTTGTGACAATAAAATATTTAATATTATGAACTTCTCAAACAAAAAATCTAAAATATCTATATTAAACTATAGATATATATAAATCTAATTTTCAAAAAAATGTGACCTTAAATTTTGTTCATATTTATGTGGCCTTAAATTTTGTTCATATTTATGTGGCCTTAGGCCATTGACTTATTTTTAATACACAAGGCACGGCTCATGAATGTTGTAACGTCAGTGTTGTTGAGAGCGACGTGTTGTTAAATTCTTAAAAGAAGAAGATTCAAAGTCCTGGACATTCGGGTCCTCGGATCGGGTCGGGTCGGGTAGTTCGGGGTTCGGGTAGTTCGGGTAGGAGAGGTTAGGACCCGTTTTGGACCCGGCCTAAAATCGGGTCGGTTCGGTTCGGGTCTTTCTCGGGTCGGTTCGGGTTCGGGTCGGTTCCGAAATTTTAAAAAAAAATTAGATAAATAAAAAGAATTAAAACTAAAATCCTTCTCTCGTCGACAAAAAAAAGTATCCCCTTCTCCCTCAACATTTTTTCTCCGCCTCCTCTCTCTAGTCCCTTAGATTTCTTCTTTACTTATTTTTTGTTAACAAATTGATGGAAAAAAAGAAAATTGTCTCGTAACAAAACTCAAATCTCTTTCTATCTCTTTATTACCAGATCTGAAATAACACCTCTCGATCTAATCTGTTGTTGGTTAGATCTGAAGAAATTTAATTCTTTTCTGTCGTTTTCTTTATTAAATCTGCCTTGGAACAGAAAGAGAAGAGATTTAGAGAAGGAATAAGAATGGGAAAAGAATAATTGAAGGGAGAGAAAAAGCATGAGAAGGAGGAGAAGGTGAAAGAGTTAATCAATCGAAGAAGGAGGCGGCTCATTAGTTTTGTTTTAATAAAATTAGTTTTTTTTTTCATACCAAAACATAAATTAGTTTTTTTTTTCATACCAAAAAAATAAATTAGTTTTTTTTTAATTTTATGGTTTGATTCGGGTTGTTCGGTTACCCAATCGGTTTTCGGGTTTTATCCGAACCGAACCGAAAACCGAAACACATTTGTCCAAAAACCATTGCCTTAGAACTGAAACCGAACCGAACCGGATTTTTCGAGTCGGTTCGGTTCGAGTCCGTCGGGTCCGGGTTATATGCTCAGGACTAATTCAAAGTATCATGCTCAGAGTCTCAGAGAGAATCCGAAAAAAGAAAAAGAAAAATGGAGATGCGGGGTATCGATCCCCGTACCTCTCGCATGCTACATCCCCATTGTTTCTTTAAACTCCAATGGTTGGTTTATATAGACTATAGATGTACATAACCTACTAGATTTTTTGTTTTTAATTCCTTAAAACTATTAATATGAAAAATAAATTTTGAGATTACTTAATTATTATAGTTTAGATATTTCCTAAGCATCTTAATATCATTTATAATTTTATAAATAACGACATGATATGTATCTTACATTTAAATTGATGTTGTATAAAATGTGAAAATATATATTTGTAGTTCTCTAAGTTAAAACATGGTTCTTTTGTCGGAAAAACAAAATAAATTCATGGTCCCGATTTGACGAATCGATCTGGATAATATAGCGGATTGCAGTTTTTGGTTGGGAGTTAAAAAATTAATTAATAAAATTCAGTAATTGTTTTTTTTTAATGTTAAATAAATAAACTAGAAGAACCGAACTTTTTTTCCCCCTCGCCGAAGAAGTTTCCCTCTCTCCGTCGGCAAATCTACGAGAGTACTTTTCTTGAGTAAGAGAAAGAAGAAGAAAGAGAGAGAGATGGGTTTCTTCTCGTTCCTTGGAAGAGTTCTCTTCGCTTCTCTCTTTATCCTTTCCGCTTGGCAAATGTGAGTTTGTTTTTGTTTTTTTTGTTTTTTTGTTTTTTTTCTTACCATTCATCATCCTCTTTCTCGATCTGTTCTCGCGTTTCCTCGTGTTCCTTGACTTGCCTTTTGGATTTTTTTGCCGAATTAGTTTTGATTGCTTCGTGCTAGATCTAAACTGGAATTGAGAAGCTCCTTAGTAGACTCTTTCGATTTCGTCTAAAAGCATATCTAGGGTTTCGAGAAATCGAATGCTAAGCTGAATAATCTCTCAAGCTTTGATTTTTTTTTGGGGTATTATGTTTCGATCTGGATCTTTTACTTTCGAGCTTGAATACATTCAATCAATGTCTCTGGATACTTTGAATTTTAGGTTTTGGTGATTTCTGGATACGTTTTATCTGATGTCGTTACTGCAGATTAATCAAAGTTTGAGTCTTTTTTTTTTAATCAATGTATGATATCGCTTGGTCATGATTAATCAAAGTTTGAGTCTTTGTTTGTGCCTTAGCTCTGTTTGTTCATATGGTTATGGAGATGAGGGGATCTTTCCTCGTCCTCCAAATGGTGTGTGTTGGTTTTGGTTATTCCTATGTGTAGTGGTCTCTAAAGAAGCACCATTAGCTCTAAATTGAAGACAAAGTCATAACTTTTTGTTCATCCTACATTACTTGATAGCCACAAGTTAAGAAGCTACTCAAATATCATCTCCCTGTTTCGACTATTTTACTAAAATCGAACGACGCATCTTTGGGGACTTTTGATAGGTTCAATGACTTTGGAGTTGATGGTGGTCCTGCAGCTAAAGAATTAGCTCCAAAGCTTGATCTTGTCAAGACACATCTATCTTCTAGATTAGGGGTAACTTTGCCCAGCGTAGAGGTAAACACACCTGGCTATGATGTCCCTCTCTCTTGTGCTCTCTCTCTGTCTCTTTTAAGTGTCTTCTCATGACATGGAGAATGGATTTTTATAGGTGAGACAAGTCGTTGTTACTATCATTGCCCTGAAAGGAGCCGGAGGCTTACTCTTTGTTATCGGAAACATCTTCGGTGCTTATCTTCTGGTTAGAGCTTCTTCTTTTTCATCATATGTTTACAGATAAGGTATTCGAGGATTTACCCATTGTATGTGTTTGTTTCAGGCTTTCTACTTGGTGGTTGTTAGTCCCATTCTGTACGATTTCTACAACTACGGACCTGAGGAACGTCACTTCTCTCCTTTGCTGACAGAGTTCTTGCAGGTTTGTCTAGAACCTTTTTCTTGTCAGTTATCGTAATCTCAAGAAACTGGAGACGGTGTGTGCAGTAGGGTGCAGAAACTTTACAACTTAAACCATCACAATGGAGAATGATTCGGTAAAAAGTCTCATCGCTTTTGTTTGTTATTGCAGAGCGTTGCACTCTTTGGAGCATTGCTCTTCTTTATTGGAATGAAGAACTCAACACCCTCCAAGAAGAGTCTGAAGAAGAGGACTCCTAAGCCGAAAGCTGCTTAGAATATTCTGAGTCGCCACGAGCAGTATCTTTGATTTTTCCTTCTTTTTTTTCCGGACAAAATTGTTTCTTTAGAACTTTGGTTTTCTTTTCTGTTGTAGGATTCTTAGATTAGCTCATGATATACTTATCTTCTTGGAGTTTTGATTTGTTGAAACTTTGAACCATGCAGCTATGGAAGGAACGATTTCAATTTTTAAGACCTGGAGTTCAAATAAGTTTATAAAAATAATAGCTTAACTAATGTCACTAAAGAACCATGATATAGTTTTAGTCAACCATCTCATTTTCAAATCCCAGATATTCCAATTGAAGATGCTACATCAAGGATGATAAACGATGAAAATGTATGAGAGTAAGAGGAGAGTGAAAGGAAAAAAAATAAAAAAATCATTATATAGACTTAAAATAAAAAAACCATCAGTATGTGAGCTTTCTCAGTTTAACGCTTCCGTTGCGCGCTCTCTTCTTCCTAAACCCCAAAATCTCAAATCTCTCAACTTTTAAGCTTTTGCGAATCTGATTGAGCTTTCAAATCCCCCGTGTAATTCGAAACCCTAATTCTACTATCGCAGCGACGAATCCGTCTCTTCATTCTCCGTCAAATGGTAATTTTGAAGTTTGATTCTCTCTTCCCCGATGTACCGTTTTCCCGGAAAAAGCCAAAATCCAATTCCCTGGTTCAAGTTTTGTTTTTGTTTAAATCAATCGCAGGATTACTTGAAATCTGTTGTCCCTTCTCAGCTTGTATCTGAACGAGGCTCAAATCTCGTTATCATCAACCCAGGTGCTTCCTCTCTCTCTCTCTTTTCTCTTCTTTCAAACTTCAATTCGTATCAACGAAACGAGATCTTAAGCTCTTTTTTTTCATGGTATAGCTCGCAAATCTTTCTCTCATTGGTGCTGGTTTTGATTAGGTTCTGCAAATGTAAGAATAGGACTAGCTAAGCAAGAGACACCCTTCAATGTCCCTCATTGCATCGCCAGGCACAACACACAAACTAAGAAACCAAACGTTCTTGATCAGGTTCGGTATTAGTTTTGGTCAAAATGTTATTTTTTTTAATTTCACTTGTGCTGCTCCTTTGTTTCCTTTCAATGAATTTGATGGCTGTGTTCTTTATAATTGTCCCAGATGATTAACACTCAGGTCAACACTAGTCAACACGTTGAACGTGAGAGAGCTTACAATACTGTAAGAAAGCTATATGTGGTTTTCACTTTGCTGCTTCTGTCACTAGAAATTTTACTTCTTGGTGTTTGATTTTTTTTTCGTTTTTTTTTTGTTACTGAAAGACGGCATCGCTGTTGAAGATACCATACCTGGACGAAAGTTCTTCTCTTGGCTCTGCATCACGCAAGGTTAAGCTTAATACTTTTGCTGATGATAAAATACTATTTTGAGTAATGTGTGAGAACTGATTGTTTTGGGTATCAACTATGCAGATGGGGAGGATCGACGGATACAATCAACCGAGCACTACTACAAAGAAAGATACCGTCTTTACTTGGACTAATGTGTATGAGGATGATGATCATAGCTCTCCTTCTACATTAGGTTTCATTCTAATCTTTTCTTTTTTCTACTTCAGTTTCCCTTCCCGCTTCGTTGAGCTTATTTATGATTAGTTTAGCTTCTCTGATGCTGGATTCTTGTACATACTAGTGGATTCTTCTTTATCAATCAAACATGTTTATTACAGTTATATACAGTTTAAGTAAAATGTACAGGATAGTATTTTTCTAGAGTATACATATGTTGGGTGTCAATAAAAATGTTTCTTATATACACAACTTGCGCAGAAACTTCTGCCCCTGATGTTACCGACTCTAAGGATACTGTTGAGAATAAGCGCAAGTATAGGAAGATGATTTTTGGTGAAGAAGCTATGACGATATCTCCAAAAGAGCCATATAGCATACACCGTCCTATTCGTAGAGGTCACTTCAATGTTTCGCCAGATTATTCAGCGCAACAGGTATATACATAGTTCCAATATTCTTTTTTTTTTTGGTACTCTTTGTCGAAGCAATTTTTTGGTTAGTTATTTGATATTTCTACCTTTCCAGGTTTGTGAGGACATAATCGCTATGTGGGACTGGGTTTTATTAGACAAACTTCATATCGTTCACAGTGAGAGAAACAAGTACTCTGCTGTTCTTGTTGTCCCGGGAACATTTGACAGCCGCGGTAAATTTATTGCAGCCTTGATTTTCAGTTCCATCAAGATATGTTTTGAATCGATGTGAACTAGTATTTTCTGATTTTGGCTTCATGATATTGTCAGAAATAAAGGAAATGCTAACTATTGTGTTGCGAGACCTACGCTTTAGCTCAGCAGTGGTCCACCAAGAAGGTCTATCCGCCATTTTTGGGAATGGTTTGTCAACAGCTTGTATTGTGAATTTAGGAGCCCAGACAACTACAGTTGTTTGTATCGAGGTATTAGCAGAGTACGAGAAAGTCTAGCCGACATCTTTCTGATGTTATAACTGTTCTAGCTTGTTGGATTTTTTCTTGTAGGACGGAGTCTCATTGCCAAATACTGAAAAGATCTTACCTTTTGGAGGAGATGTAAGGATATATTTATCGTTTCGCTTTTTCTATTTCGAGATGAGCTACATTGCTTACTAAAGTATCTATCTTCATCTCCATATCATTTTCAGGATATATGTAGATGCCTTCTGTGGATTCAGAGGCATTACCAAAATTGGCCACAAATCCGCACAGACGTTTTGGCAAAGCCAATCGATATGCTGATGCTTAATCAACTTAAGGAGTCATATTGTGATATTAGAGTTAGTTGGATAATCTTCGTTGTTTTTTGTTCTCTTGGTAAGGAATATTGAAACTGATATACTTTTTTCCTATACACAGGAAGGAGAGCTTGAAAGAGTTGCAACGGTTCATTCTTACGAGGACGGTATACCAGCTGTGCCTCACAAGACAAATCTCACCTCACTTAACGTAAATATAAAACAAGATCATGTCATTGTTCTGTTAAATGCTCTCTCTTATGTTTTTTAGTCTTGTAAATATAATTTTCTTTGGTTGTTTCAGGTTCCACCGATGGGTCTGTTTTATCCTAACCTTCTTGTTCCTGAAGTGTTTCCTCAGCCACCACGTACATGGTCAGAGTCAAACCTTCCCTATACTCTTTTCTTCGGTTTAGATTTGGACCGAGAGATACCGGTCTTTAATGTTTGCGCGTATTGGTTTAGGTTCCAAGACCACGAGAATATGTTGGAGGAAACATGGAACATGGACTTTGCAGGTGGTGGTAATATGGGGTTACCAGTGTGGGATAGTTTTGCAGTTTCCCCTCTGAAACCAAAGAAAGAAGAGAAGATTGGTCTCGCTGAAGCCATTACAAGCAGCATTCTCTCTGCTGGTATGTGTTTGTGATTTACGCTCCTCCTTACTATCATAGGGCGACAAGACAACATCTAACGAAAACCTTTTGTTTCCTGGCTCGTAGGACGCATAGACCTTCAACGAAAGCTTTTCTCCAGCATACAATTGGTAAATTCTTGAAAACCTTTTCCTCTTAAACCACACTCAAAAGTTTCGCCATATGTTTCCTTGAATCTCTGGGTTTTGCTTCTTCTCAGATCGGTGGTGTTGGTTTGACTAAAGGTCTTGTCCCAGCCGTAGAAGAAAGGTTTGTTCATTTTTGTATTCTAAAGATCCAAACAGATTGTTCTCTGAGAGTAATGTTTGTGGGTCCTTCTCTCCTCGGCGTTTTCAGAGTTCTGCACGCGATACCACCAACAGAAGCCATTGACACAGTGGAGGTTCTTCAGTCGAGAATGGACCCAACATTCGTGTCTTGGAAAGGAGGAGCGGTACGTTCTTGCTTTTCCGCATTTTTTTAACCATTCTTCGTTTTCGAGCATGGTTAGATATAGAAACTATACTGAAATGATGTTTTGTTACAGATATTGGGGATCTTGGATTTTGGGAGGGAGGCATGGATACACAGGAACGAATGGATGGAGAATGGGATTCGCGCAGGGAGTGGGAAGAAGTACAGAGACTCTTATTACATTCAAGCACAAGCAATGTGTTTCATCAACTCATAAGTCTTCTTGTTGTGTATGTTATTAGACGAGAGAGAGGGAGAGAGAGACAAAAGCAAGAAATATCCAATTTTTCAAATGTGATTTTTTTAAAAAAAATATTATATTAAGATATTGAAGATTTGATTTGTTGTTTTTATCCCACATCGGGAAGAAGAGAGAGGAGGGGGTAGAGAAGGGGTGGTATATAAAGGAGATGGGCCTTAAGGTTGAAAAATTAAAAAGGGTCGGATGGCTATTTATGCCACGCTCAGAGCATCTCCAACCCAATACCAAATTTGGTGCCAAATTGCATTTTGCAATAAATTTAGCTCCAACCCAATCTCATTTTCAATTGCAAAATGGTATAATGCCATTTTTGGTTTCAAATATGCAACCATCTCATTTTCAATTGCATTTTGCAATTGAACTTTTTTATTTATAAAATAGTCCTTCAAATTTTAGATACTTTTACTTTTACACTTATAAATAATTATTTTGATGATAATTTCTTTTTTATGAGTATAAATATTAAGACACTATAATATATATAAAATTAAAATGCAAATAACATTATTTAATAGAAAATATAAAAACATAATACTAAATTTATAATAATTAAAAAGTACTAAACTTAAAAATAACAGAAAATAAATATAGAACAACAATGATAGAATATTCAAATGAGGATGCTTAAATTAAATTAATTTTTTTATCATTTTATGTAGTGTAATGTGTTTTTTAAATTATAATAATGAAATTTAAAAAATATCATAATTTATGGAAATTTTGAGAGAAAATAAATAATTGGGTCAATTTGTAAATTTAAAATAAAATAGGTATAATTAGCAATTAATAATAAAATAGGAAAAAGAATATACCTAAAAATATTCCTTTTCACATGGAAAATGCAATTATGGGTTGGAGAGAAATCCAATTGCATTTTGCAATTATTGTATTTTGCAATGCAAAATGCAATTGTGGGTTGGAGATGCTCTCAGCCTGAAATCTAAAGGGTGAGTGCTGTATGGCATAATCAAGACATATGGCCGACATAATTTCTGGAAAAAACTATAGGGTTGGCTCGCTCGGCCGACCCTCCAACTCTTTAATCATTAAAATATTCGAATATTTTGTGTTTTTGTCGTCAGTTAATTTCATTAACTGCATAATAAAAAAAGAAATTTGATTTTCGTCGGAAAAAATTCATATTTTTAGCGGCGCAAAAAAAACACAACGTATATTGTTGTAGTTTGTAATTTAATTTTCAAAAAGGTTCAATATAGTGAGTTTATTGAATATAATACCTACAATCATGGTTTTATTAGTTTTATGCCTTGTTCAAAAACGCGGGTGAGTTGTCGAGGCCGAGTCCGCGGCCGAGAAAACGTTCTGCGGTGGGTCACCGTGGGGAGTTTATCTAATCGGAGCAATTACGCGGTTTGCCGAGTTTTGACCGTCGACACCGTATTTTAACAAAAATCGGCGCTTAGTAACGCAAAAATCATACTCAATTTTAATTCCGTGATTCAATTTCCGAAGTAAAAAGCTGTTTTCCAGTGAAATTTCAGAGATTAAGTTACGATTCTTTAAGTTTCTTGGTAAAGAAACATGCAAATTAGAGATCATGAATCTCAATTTGATGAATTCGAAAAAGATAAAGAGAGAGTAAGAGATGAACTTATAGTGCAACAGTTATGCCTGAGACAAGTTACGATAGGAGAAAAAAGGATTGCCATCAAAATCTCGCAGCAAAGCTCGCAATTACTCGCCATTAATTGACAGCGAGAGAAAGACATGAAGAGATCGATAATCAGCTTGAAGAGTCTGAAGACTTAACCAAGAAGAAACTTTGGGATTTATTATTTTTATTTTTTAAAGAAAAAAAGAAGAAGAAGAAACCTCTCGAAACAAAATATACTGCAAGATCTTCACCGTTCTGTTTTTATTTATTTTTTACCTTTCAAAAAAAAAAAACCAAAGTTTATGTTTCATGGTTACATGGTTTTGTTTTTGCTTTAATTTCAGAATCTGTTTTTGTCTTTGAACCGTAGCAGCTGTGACAATTTTTTTTTTTTTTTTTGTGTTCTTAAGAAAAGCAAGACAATATATTTTATGTATATTTTATGAGTGAAAATAATTGTTTGGTCTTGTGAATGGGAAGAAATAACAATTTATTTTTTATCTAATTTAGTATATTTTTATAAATCTTAAAGAAATATATGTATATAAACTTTTAATTTTGATGTTATGTATAAAAATGTTTAATAAAATATTAAATTGTACAAAAATTTATTCCCCGATTACTTTTCGATTTATTTCCGATTTTTAAGAAAATCGCTAGGTCCGGACCGAACGCCCGATTTCCACCTAGCACGTTTTCGAACAAGGGTATAGTGTGAAGAAAGAAAAAGCTTTTTGCTTGTTTTGTTACTTGTTTAAAGATACTGCTGAAAAAGCGTAAAAAGTGACGCATTTATCACTTAAGGATTTTCTACCTGGAATAGGTTGAGAAAGTCATTTTCAGAACATGTGGAAGTTGTTAATAGCTTTTATAACACTGCATCCATGAAGTGTGAAAACTTAATGAAACAAGGTCAGTCTATTGAGCATGCTTTGCATAGACAAGATGATATTACGAAAAATGAGTATCAGATTCGGTTAAATGCTTCAGTTGATGCTTCTAGATACTTACTGCGACAAGGATTACTTTTTCGTGGTCATGATCAAGGAGAAACATCTGCTAATAGAGGAAATTTTGTGGAGCTATTGAAATACACTGCTGAGCAAAATGAAGTTGTGAGTAAGGTTGTTTCAGAAAATGCTCTCGGAAATAACCAGATGGTGTCTTCAAAGATCCAGAAAGATATTGTGCATTGATTTGCAGAAGAGCTAGTCAAACATATTATTGAAGATATTAATCATGATGTTTTTGGTTTGTTGGTAGATCAATCAGCAGATATTTCTGATAAAGAGTATATGGCAGTAGTGTTTCGATTTGTCGATAAGAGTGGGATAGTCAAAGAACGATTCATAAGTGTTATGCATGTGAGCGAGACATCTTTAACTACTTTGAAATCTGCTATTGATTCTTTATTTGCTAAGCTTGGATTAAGCATGAAAAAGCTGAGAGGGCAAGACTATGATGGGGCGAGTAATATGAAAGGAGAATTTAATGGGCTAAGAGCATTAATCTCCAAGGAAAACACATCTGCATATTATATCCACTATTTTGCTCATCAACTTCAATTGGTTGTTGTGGCAGTTGCCAAAAAACACTTTGATGTTGGAGAATTTGTTTGATATGATTCCTCTATTACTGAATGTGGTGGGAGCTTCGTGTAAGAGGAAAGAAATGTTTCGAGAGGGTCATAGAGAAACTATTGAAAAGAGAGTTGATGATGGTGAAATCAGTACTGGAAAATGATTAAATCAAGAGGTTTCTCTTCAAAGACCAGAAAACACTCGTTGGGGATCTCACTATAAAACTTCGTTTCGTATGGTTGAGATGTTTTCTTATATTGTCACAGTACTTAAGTGTGTTGAGAATGAAGGGGTAGAAGATTTAAAAAGACGTCAAGCACATGGTCTTCTCAGATACTTCCATAGCTTTGATTTTGTGTTTCATTTGCAGTTGATGCTACACCTTTTAGGACTCAATGATTATTTGTCCATGGCTCTACAAAAAATAGATCAAGAAATATTGAATGTTATGTGATTGGTGAAATCAACTAAGAGACAACTGCAAAAGTTTAGGGATGATGGATGTGATTCACTCATGGTTAAAGTTTCTTGTTTCTGCGAGAAACATGAGATTAAAAAGCTTGACATAGAGGAAGATTTCATTAAATCAAGGAAACCAAGAAAAAAGTGAGGAGTTACAAATATGCATCATTACAAGGTTAATTACTTGAATGCTGTTTTGGATTTGCAGCTTCAAGAGTTTAATGATCGCTTCAATGAGGTGAACACTGAATTGCTTATTTGTGTTGCTTCTTTATCTCCCATTGATTCGTTCTCTCAATTTGATCCCTCGAAGGTGATGAAGTTATCAACGTTCTATCCATACGACTTTAGTCCTCGAGAATGCATATCTCTTGAGAAACAGTTAGATATCTACATTGACAATGTTCGAAATGATGACATATTTACTCACTTGAAGTATCTTGGAGAACTTGCACGTACGCTGGTAGAAACACGAAAACATATGTGATAACATGCATACTTTACCCATTTTACTATCATAAGTGAGTGTTTTAATAAGAATTTCACTAAGGTTTTGATGCATAAACACTAGATTTCGAGTATTTGGTTGTTTAAAACTCTTTTCAGGTAATCTTAGCAAAATATGCATATTTTGGAGCAAAATGGTTATTTCTGGAAATAGTGCTCGAGGACATAAGTTCAACATCAGACGAATGCCTTCTCACCACAAGATCAAGCTCATATTTGGAGACAAGGTAGCCTAATTAGTTGTCTTTCACCCCGAAGTGGTTTGAGAACAATCCCACGGTTAGAACTCAAGTTATGAAGGAAGCAAGAAGGTCAGTCAAGCACCCGGAAGACCAAGCTGGCCGCGCCACGGCCTTACCAGACGACCAGTGGCCGCGCCACGACCAGTCTCTCGGCCGGCCAGCTACTTGGCGATTACCGAGCCCATTTGAAGCCCAACTTAAACCCGCAGCCGTCTTATGCAAGGCAAGACCTAAATGACGCCTAAGGGGACTTGAAGACCTATATATACTTGATGTTTAGGGTTTCTTTACAGGAGTTCGAAGTTTTCTTTTCACGTTTCATTGTTTTTGGTTCCGACGGCCGCGAATCTCGCTCTCTCTCGATCTCCATCTTTGTTCTTCGAGGGAGATCGATTCCTGCTTGGAACCTTTGTTACTTTTTATTAATCTATACAAATATGCATTCATCAATATCGTTTTCTACTCCTTCTTTGATGTCTCAGTAGTTTATTTTCGTTGGATGTTTTTAAAGGAGATTTATGGGGAATTTCATTAACTCTTCTTGAACCGATTGTTTAGACCGTAGATTAGGGTTTTCTTTCTTATCAAACATGTTCTTATTGCATGAATCTAGCGTCTTGAACTAGAGTCTGATTTTAGGATCTTTGAAAACCATTAACGTGCTGAATTTCATATCCGAACCTAGTTTGGTGGAGCGCAACACTTCTGAGATGCTCATGCATACCTAAGGAGAAGTCGTGAATGTTTATTGTCCCAATCATTACTGCATGTTTACCTTGGCCGTTGGATACGAGAGTAGTCCTGCGCACTTGGCATAACATAGATCGATCTTGCTCGAGATAGTTTAGGTCGTTAAAACTAGTGATTCCAGTTTAGGGAAAATCGCCTATTCTCGTTTGTCTGAACTGTTGTGAGTTTCATTTCTAGTTGGTACCCCATAGATTTTCCTAGTAGATCCCCAACGTGTTTCCCCCATCTGCTTTACAACTCGAGATTTACGCACTTCAATATTTACTTTTTTCTGCACTGCTCACCTGATTTATGCACTTCAATATTTACTTTTTCTGCACTCCAATTTCGGACGACTATTTAGACCCCTCAAGCTTTTGGCGCCGTTGCCGGGGAGGTTGGGTTTTGCTGTCCAAAGCAAAGGTCAGGATCACAACTCAAAGACATTCTTTTTCTCTAACTTCTAGATTTCTTTCTATGAGTTACATGGACCCTAAAACCATGGAGAACACCACGAACCGAGAACAACACGACCCTGGTTCTCCAGAAGCTGAAACCACCTTCGAACCTCGCGTCCCACAGGACTTACAACTTGCTGGTCGGAAACTAACCCTGACGAACGCGCCTCGGATACCCTTCCCTAGCGTGAAGTACAAAGGACACGCCCAGTCTACTCAACACCAGGATACACCTAAGCTCCCTCAACCATATGATAACACAAATATCGAGTAAACTCGCCATCTCGATAAGCTCGTAGACATGATCAACAATATGGTAGGATATCAGACGAAGTGCACTGAAGCTATCTACGAGCACATAGACGAAGTTCAAACCAAACTCCTCGCTAAGCTAGAAGCCATTTCCGAAGAGATGAGGCTGCATAAAGAGCAAGCGTCTAACAATGCCATCCAGCTGAAGAAGATCTCTGATGCACTCGAACAGCGCAAACCCATCCTCGAGCGAAGCATAAGAGACATTTGTGCCTTAAACGAAAAGCTTGAGGAGACCAACGACTCTATCTATGTCAATAGAGATCGAGCTGAAGCTGATATTCTGCAACTGGTAGAAGACCAAAGACGATCTGAGGACAAGATCAAATAGATTAACGATAGGCTCGAAGGTATCTTCAACAGCCTGAAAAGGAAAACGGCAGCTATAGAGAAGCTGACCAAAGAACAATGGAGACTTGGTGAGGTGATCTCCGCAATCAACCCCATTAGAACCAAGGAGCTTACCTGCCCTCTTGTAGGAACGATGGAAAGAGTCTCTGAAATCTCGATCCGCGGAGCAACGCAAGGAGACACGCCAACTGCGCCAGGCCACTGCTCTAGCCTGGTCACGTTCGCACCATGCAACACGGTCAAACCCATCACCGAAACGAGGTTCTCAAGTCCTGAAACGAGGTTCACTGCCAACTTCTCAAGTGATTCATACTACGAGTTCGAAGAGACACTCGACCGGATCATCGAGTTACGAGTCCTGAGAACTTCTCAAAGAAGAGACCTCTGTCCATTCGACCGGAAGAAGCAAAGTCAGCCACGCACGACCCATCACGATGTATATTCAGAGGGAAAAGCTAATGGAGTTTAACACCAAAGTCAAGAAACTCCAGACGGAAATGTCATTTGAGTACGCTTGGAAAGATCAGGGTTTGGCCGACTTCTTTCAAAATAGCCTGGAGAACAAGGTTGACATAGAAGTCTACTTTAATCAAGCAAGACATTCAGCCACCAAGGAAGCAATCAGAATACCCCCAACAAAGAAGTACGAATGGCACCAGAATCGAATCGAGCCGTTAGCACTGGAAGAATTCAACAAGGTGGTCTGAAACCTTCCTCCTGAAGTGGATTGGAAGCTTGGAGAGATCACCTGATCGGGTATCTCTTTTGCGAAAGCAGGGACACGGTATCTGATATTCAAAGCCTTTTCAACCTCGCTAGAGCCGGGAAGCAGATTAGAAATCTCCACAAGGTCCGAGGTCACGAGCAATACCCCACAACTTGCAACATCCGAGGTAACACTTTCAGGAATGCTTTATGCGATTCAGGATAATGCAAACGCATCATAGAGGCCATGTAGCACGGAGGCTTGGAATAAAAAGCGTCTTCCCGAATGAAGTCAAGATCGGTTTGGCGGACCAATCTTTCGCTGGCGCAAAGGGAGTCATTTATGATCTTCCGGTCATCATCGGCGATTGTAGAATACCGGTAGACTTCTACATAGTCAAAACTCGCCAAGAAGAAGATGCGCCTCTCATCTTGGGATGGCAGTTCTTAGCCACTGCAGGAGGCATCATGGATTGGCCCAATAGTCAAGTCTCATTCGCCACTATCGATGGGAAAAAGTTCTATCCCGCGATATCATACACCATGGAGAAACGTCTTCTTGAAAGGGATGAAGATGCAATCATGGAAAGACTCGAAGATTCTTCAACCGAAGACGCTGCGCAGAAAGCAAAGAGACCTTGCCTAAGGTCGAGCTCTCCCTCCAACTAAGCTCCCTAACTACCAAAGTCTAATTAAAAGACTCTAAACAAGAGATGCGAAGTGGGAGACAACCCAATTTATGTATTCCCTTTCTCATCTCTTTAACCATACTAATTTTTAGTTTTGGTTTCTTCTTAGTTACAGCATTCATATAAACCCTAAATGCCAAAAAAAATCAGAAAACCAAGAAAAGCACAAAAAATCAGAAAAACTCGAAAAGACCAAAAAAATGAAGAAAGAGTTTCGAAGAGCACTCACCGGGCGACTCGGCCGGCCAGAAGGAGCCTGGCCGCAGCTGCGACTACCCGTCGCGCGGCCACCCTTCCTCTGTAACTTTTTCCATCCCGAACTTCACTAACCGGACCTCCTTCAACCTCTTTCAATACTTGAACACGTCATGTTGACCGCAAATACAACTTCCACAACTGCACTATATTGATGTTGCATCAAAGACGGCGAGACAAGACAAGACTCCATCCAAGTTAAGTTAAGTCAATGATTCATCTCTCTACAAACTTCTTCTTGCACGTTCAACGGACCTGTATCCACAAGGACGAAGAAGAATACAATGGTCTCAACCTCCAGAACCGTTGTGCAAGCTCCAGAAGGAAGAAGATGCAACTTCCTTCACCAAACCGCGAAGAGAAACGTTCCCGAAGACTAGCTTCTCTCTTCCGCGACCAAGACCTTTACCGAAGCCAAGTAAGAATTTCATATGACATTGAAGTTTGAACTAGCAACACCAGTCTTCCAGGATCCCGAACACATCACCAGAAAGGCCAGCATAGACCCAAACTTCAAGTTTTTGAGGTGATGCAATCTTTAAGACGCAAGGACGAAAGATTTTTCATCTCTCATTAAAGGTGTTCTACAAAGATCAAGGAACCAAGACAAGTACTCAACAACCGAAGTACTTGTTCTTCTCAACAAAGGCGTGCCCCAATCATCATTGTCATCATCATCAGCCGCCAACATCACCACCACAATCCGAAACAAGGAAGCTCAACCGCACATCACATTTCCTTTCGAGCTAAGTTTTCGATTTCATTTGTTCAATTAAATCAATTCTAAGCAGGGACATAATGAGAATGATTAAGTCCTTAACTCAATCATACCACAATCCCAACCACCTATACCAAATCCATTGCCACTTTCAAGTAAGTCTTCACAAGCTTGTACTTGAATTTACGTATCTTTTTCACCTCAACTCGATCTGGGGACAGTTTGATTTAAGTCTTGGGGGGGGGGGTTTCTTATATTACTAACTATGCTTTGATTTGATGAGTCTTAAGCATACATGCATCATTTATCGAGTCGTTTTATAGAGTTTGCTAGGTACAAGTCGCTTCGAACAAGGAACCTTAATGACCATTCTCACAGGTTTAGAAGCAATGTTTACTAAGTTGAACACTGCGAATGGATCATTCCAACGGAGAAAGTTCTAGTCTCTAGAGGACTCGAAGGATCTTGCGTTGACTCTGCACCTAATGAATCAAAACTTCTCGTAAAGGGGCTTGAGGTACTTCAAAATTTGCTCCTCTTTTAAACGCTAGCATGACTAAGTAGATGCAATGCAACCTCTCCTTAATCTTCCCTTATTATAGAAAAGAAAAAGAAAATTAGAGAGAACAGCTTTAGTGAGAACGTCGACCCGAGTTCCTTAAAGAACAATGACGGTTCACAGACGTCATGAAAACTTCGAAGAAGTGATCATTCTCAAGTTAAGAAGAAGAAAAAAAATAGGAAAAGAGAAAGTCGATAGAAAAAATAAAATGATACCCTAGAAAAGTAGGGAGAAATCGACTAAAGGAAGAGAAAAATAGGAAAGTTGTGTCTGAAATGTCTTTGTCTAGATGTTTATGAGAGAAGAGTATAATGTCTCGTCGACTGATACTTCCTCAATAGAGACCACACGCCTAAATGAATAAAGGAGTCAACAAGAGAAAGCTCAAAATACTCAAAGGGACCATGAAGCGTATCCAGAAAGGGTGAAAAGCTCAAGGTAACTAAACCCAAACACTTTGAGTCTGAATTCCGAGTTACGTGGCTCAAACAGGTCGATTGCCAGACTTAATGAGTTTCCAAGTATTGGTGAGTTTCAATATTTTCAAATCTGTTTTCCTTACTTTGATTTCTTTTTTGTTTGAGGACAAACAAAGATTTAAGTCTGGGGGAGTTGATAACATGCATATTTTACTCATTTTTACTATCATAAGTGAGTGCTTTAATAAGCATTTCACTAAGGTTTTGATGCATAAACACTAGATTTTGAGTATTTGGTTGTTCAAGACTCATTTCAGGTAATCTTAGCAAAAGACGCATATTTTGGAGCAAAATGGATATTTCTGGAAATAGTGCTCGAGGACATAAGTTCAACATCAGAAGAAGACCTTACCACCACAAGATTAAGCTAATATTTGGAGACAAGGTAGCATAATCAGCTGTCTTTCACCTAGAAGTGGTTTGAGAACAATCCTACGGTTGGATCTCAAGTTATGAAGGAATCAAGAAGGTCCGTCAAGCACCCGGAAGACCAAGCTGGCCGCCCCACGACCTTACCAGACGACCAGTGGCCGCGCCACGACCAGTCGCTCGGCCGGCCAGCTACTTGGCGATTCCAGAGCCCATTTGAAACCCAACTTAAACCCGCAGCCGTCTTATGCAAGCCAAGACCTAAATGACGCCTAAGGGGACTTGAAGACCTATATATACTCGATGTTTAGGGTTTCTTTACCGGAGTTCGAAGTTTTCTTTTCACGTTTCAATGTTTTTGGTTTCGACGGCCGCGTATCTCGTTCTCTCTCGATCTCCATCCTTGTTCTTCGAGGGAGATCGATTTCTGATGGAACTTTTGTGATATATCATGGTTTTTACCTGTTTTTGACCATGATATAAGTCATTTTTATAGAGTCTTTTGGTCTTTTTAGAGTCCTATTAGAGTCTTTGCAGGTTCATGTACGTTTTGAGCATAATTGGAGATTTTGGATCATTTTGGAGCATTGTGGAAGAAGCTGCTGAAAACATGAAGTCTGATTACTGTCGGATGAACAGTGTCGATAGACACTGTTCACTGGTGTCTATCGACACCACTTGAGCCAAGCCAAAACGCGATTTCTACAAGTTTTGAAGAAACGGAAATTGCCCAAAAAGATTTTCTTATTTGCAAGAATGCCCAATTCGTGTTTCTACCCTTATATATAGTTTTCAAAGCCATTGTTTAGGCATAATCTCATACTTTAAGAATCATAGAAGTTTAGGGTTTTTGGAGAGAAAAATCAGACTCCTTTAGAGCAGATTTGGAACTCCTTTATTTCTTTCATTGATTTCTTTTATGCTTTCTATTCAAATTATGATTTGTGTTTCATTCATCATGTCTGAGGAGTTTGCTTGGGAGGGTTAAGGTGGGTAAAAGGTGATTGATGAATTGGTAGGTTGAATTGATTGGTTAGGATAAAATCATTAGAGTTCTTCATCTGGATTTGTGATTAATGCTTATTCTAGCTTCGCGACCTAGAATCTGATATTAGGTTAATTAATAGATGCGAGAGTATTATTGATTGCCTGAACTAATGTTAGATGAGCAAAATATCTATTCGCAAAGATTTGGTTTAGGGATTTTGTGAACAATTGAACATGTTATTAATGCTTGTCTGAATTGTTAGAATTCGCAAAGAGATTTGGAATTCTAGGGTTTAGACATAGATAATCTTCGCAGCGAGAGTTGGTTGATTTTACATTAGAGTTTCAAGTTCAAGAACAATGCTTAATAATTCCTAACATTCTGTCTAGACCTGCAATTTGGATCACCTGAGAATTTCTCTGAACCTAGCGTTTCGTCTTCTGAACTTACACCGTTTTTAATTGTATGCTGTCTTTTAGTTTCATATTCTCACTTAACTTAATTCGAACTTAGAAATTTGTTGTGTCATTATCCCTTCCCTGTGGATTCGATCCCTAAGTACTGCGACTGATCTCTTAATTTGAGAGAGTAGCTCTAGGGTAAATTTGAGAGCATATCAAAATTTTGGGGCCGTTGCTGGGGAAGGAGATTAGTTGCCTACAAATTTCTAGTATTAGAATTTTGTCTAGGTTTTTAATTTTTTGTTTTTGGTTACTAATTTTTAGTTTCTTATTCTTGGTTTCAGGTGTATGCATAATCGCAATACCAGGAGCAACAAGGAAAAGGAGCTAATCAAACTTGACAACCAGGAGCTCGGCTGTCTAGAACGAACGAACCAAAAATCTGCAAGAGCGTCGATCGACACCCACACTAGCGTCGATCGACACCCTGCGCAGACAGAGATGGCTGAGCCTGTGATTATGATTCGTGATGAGGCTGGTAACTTCACGGATCTGGACGGCAATAGGAGAAACAACTGTGGCCAGAGACTTGATGATAATTGAGCTGTTATCATCGAGCAACCAATTCAAGCCGCACATGCAGACGTTGGACGCGGAAGAACACTTGGTGAATACAACAGACCAGACCAGCTCTATGCTAATAGAGCTGCGATCCGTCCTTCTGCATTCCAGAGGAATGATTTCGAGCTGAAGCCTGCTTACTACACACTTGTAGCTCAGCATCCTTTCCATGGTCTTCCCAATGATCATCCTATGGACCACATTGAAAGATTCGAGGATTTGACATCAAGCATTAAGGCTAATGGAGTTTCATATGATTATCTTTTCTGCAAGCTTTTCCCTTACTCGCTTGCTGGAGATGCATCATACTGGCTGAAGCAATTGGATCCAGGATCATTGACCATTTGGGAAGAAACAAAGAATGCATTCTTATGCAACTTCTTTGATGATGCAAGGTCCGAAGAGCTGAGGACAAAGATCACTACATTCTCCCAAGGACCCACTGAAGCATTCAAGGCTTCTTGGGTGAGGTTTCGATCTTACCAGCGAGACTGTCCACATCATGGTTTTAGCGAGCCGCAGCTTATCGGAATCTTCAACCGCGGGATCGATTGGAGGTACCAGATGGCCTTAGACGCTGCGAGCAATGACAACTTCAACACCATATATCCATATGACGCGATGGGGCTTATAGAGAATTTGACCTCTTGTAACATCACCAAGAATGCAGACTTTGAGAGGAGACAACATGCTGGAGCGAATGGAGGAAGCCAAATAGCTGAGGTTAACAGGAAGCTGGACATCTTGGTAGAAAAGAAGCAAGTCTAATTTGCTGCTGAAGTGGAGACTTACGATCCTGAGGAACAAGAAGTCAACTATGTCAATGGAGCTGG
The DNA here is from genome assembly GCA_020283515.1 of Alliaria petiolata. Classification (NCBI taxonomy): domain Eukaryota; kingdom Viridiplantae; phylum Streptophyta; class Magnoliopsida; order Brassicales; family Brassicaceae; genus Alliaria; species Alliaria petiolata. The sequence goes on from JAHZTW010000005.1 coordinate 10,720,022, forward strand.
TTTTCAAGGACAGAGATTCAGCAATCAGCAAAGCTATGGTTCTGCTTACCAGAAGCCTTTTCAGAGCAACAACTTCACAAGAACTTATGGTTCTTCTTCTTACCAGAAGCCTCCTGCACAAGAAAATAAGATGAAGTCTATGCTAGAACAGCTCTTGGAGGGTCAACAGAAGATGACTACGAACTTCAATGGGAAGATAGATGCTATTTACACTGATTTGAATGGGAAAATTGAGTCTCTAGGTACTCATGTCAAGCAATTGGATGTTTAAGTGGCTCAAACTGCTGGAGCTTTGAAGAGACAAGAGGGATGTCTTCCTGGAAAGACGGACGCGAATCCGAGACACCATGTGAATGCCATCACGATTCAGAGTGGAAGAAGCCTTCAAACAGAGCTGAAAATGGGTCTGAGTGCTGAAGAGATCGATGAGCTAGATGAAGAACACGATGTTACAGTTGCAGAGCAGGTGTCGATCGACACCACTGCTGAGTGTCGATCGACACCAGTAGGAAATCATGATTTTTCGAGCTCTCACGGACCAAAATCGAGCTCGATCGACACAGCATCCTCGACACAAAAGACTAGTGTCGATCGACACCAGCTGGGTATCGATCGACACCCTTCCCAGATTTTGCCAGACACGCCTAAAGCTTCAAAAATGCATTGGAAAGGGTATACAAGCCTAAGGTTCCATATCCTCCTCTACCCAAACACCTAAGGCCGCCCATTAGTGTAGAGAAACTGGCTGCTATCAACAAGAGGGTGGAAATGATTCCTAAGGAGATCTCCTTTGATGAGGCTTATGAGAGGTATCCTTTGTGTGCTTTCTTCCAGAATAACAGATAAAGTTTTGAAGAGATGGAAGAACTTTTTCACAAGGCGAGAGATACACCACCACCAATGAAGCAACTGCTTAAGGTTGAAGATCCAGGGATGTTTATTGTTCCATGCTCCATTGGTGGAGTTGAGTTTGAACAATCTCTCTGCGATTCAGGTGCTAGTGTGAATCTCATGTCGAAGGACATTGCAGAGAGGCTAGGGATTGATGACATTCGCCCTCCAAACATGACTCTTGCATTCGTAAATTCTTCCACCACAGTCCCATATGGTACAATTCCATACTTACTTGTCAAAGTAGGGGATTGCCTAGTACCAACTGATTTTCAGGTTGTGGAAGTGAGCAAAGAGTCTGTTATGCCATTCATCCTTGGAAGACCATTTATGGCCACAGTGGGAGCAGTTGTAGTTCTGCCTAATAAGAGAATTTCTTTCTCTAATGTTGACAAAAGAGTCTTCTACAAAGCTATCCCTACTACTGGATCTTCCAAACACATATCCTGCATTGCTGTGATCGCTAGAGATGAACTGGATATTAAAGAGCAAGTGAACAAGCTGGTTGTTCAAGAGGCATTGGATGGAAATTCTGAGGAAGTTGCAGAGCTAGAAGATTGGAGTGGAAACATAGTTGCTGATCATCGCTTCAGGATTATGAGCAGAGATGAGGTTCAGATCAAGGCCAAGTTGATGGAGGAAGACGTTTTCGTCATGGAGACAAGGATTACAGAGCTGAATTGCATACAAAGTTCAGAGATTCGAGCTGCAGGTATGGTGTCGATCGACACCACTCCTAGTGTCGATCGACACCCTCCGAAGATCATGACACAAGCCGTTTCCAATGCTGCAAGTCCATCACATGTTGTCAAACAGATGCCTCCACATCCTACAGCCCAGAAACCTCGAAAAATGCAAAGGTATGTACTTTCTGGAATCAATTCCAAACCTCCTGATCATCTCAATAAGAATTTAAAAGGTTCAAAAGGTGTTTCACACTTATGCAAGCAACGAGATTCTCGTAGAGGGCTTGGTGTTTCTTTTGATGATTCTGCAGGAAAAAGAAGTATCCCACCCGAACTCAAGTCGCACCCTGCTGTTGTTCCTAACTTCCTTGGTCGATTTCATGCACATACTGCCTATACACCACCATGGATGAGGAGACATTCTTCTGGGAAGCATTCGCTGCCACCATCTGATCCACCAGACGCCTGAACCCAACACAATCAAGCTAATGGATGAAAACAAGCGCTGAGTGGGAGACAACCCACTTTTAGGTAGGATTTTTCTTTGATTTTCGTTTTGGTTTTCACTAACTTTTGGTTTTGTTTTGTGTTTCAAAAAAAAAAAAAACAATCGCCGGACGGATGTCGACCGTGTTCGACACAAGGGCTCGACATGAACAGTGTCGATCGACACTATTTACTGGTGTCGATCGACACCCCCTCGCAGGTAAGTCTACTCAACTTGTTTTCTTCATATCTCTCTCAATTCTTAACGGATTTGAGTGATTTAAGAGCCTAAGTTGTATAGATTTTCGTCCTCTATCCATCCTGTCCATTATCTTTTATATTTGGTTTGTTTCTGACCTTAACATTTAATCACACTGAGGACAGTGTTGGTTAAGTCTGGGGGAGGAAAATACTAATGTATTTTGCTTTGTCTTTTGTTTTGAGTCAGTTGTGTCAGTCGTTTTCGTTTTATTGAGTCAAAATCAGTTGAAACTTTTAGTTTTTTTTGGAACTAACCGCAGAACATTGACACTTGAAGGACCATTGGTATAGTAGTTGATTACAGGTCTTACTAAGTAGAAAGCTACAAGTGGATCAATCTAACAGAGAGAGTTCAGATTCCCTTATAGAACTAGGTATGCACTGAACTTGATTCCTCTTTCAACTCTGAACAGGATAAGCAAGTTGCAATCTCTCCTTGATCTTCCCTTGAGAAAAGAAAAGAACCAAGAAGTCTGACCAAGGAATAGTGCAAAGATCCTCATGAGCCTGTCTCCTCACAAGGAACAATATTAGTGAGAGCTCATGAACCTGTCTCCTCACAAGGAACACAAGTAATAGTAGCACTATTTGAAGGCTTCAAAAGAATAAGAAAAAGTCAATGAAAAGATCTTAGAACATCCTGAAAATGGGCAGCAGTTGACTAAAGGAGAAGAAAATAGGAGAGCTGTACAAAGAATGTCTTGTTCAGGCACTAAGGAAGGAAAAGAATTTGTAAAGTTCTTTGGTCATACCATTGTTAGAGTTCGAAATTTCACTAAGGAAAGGATCTGGATTCGAACTGCGAGATTGTTAAGCTTGTGGTAAGTACACTGAAACATTACCTAAGGTTGGCTCTATTGCATGTGGATTCAAGAGTGTTGGTTCAATGTGGCGTTCTGAAGGTTAGCTGGATATTTCTGTTTTCATTCTAAGTTTCTGTTTTGCTTGAGGGCAAGCAAAAACTAAGTCTGGGGGAGTTGATATATCATGGGTTTTACCGTTTTTGACCATGATATAAGTTATTTTTATAGAGTCTTTTGGTCTTTTTAGAGTCCTATTAGAGTCTTTGGAGGTTCATGTACGTTTTGAGCATAATTGGAGATTTTGGATCATTTTGGAGCATTGTGGAAGAAGCTGCTGAAAACATGAAGTCGGATTGCTGTCGGATGAACAGTGTCGATCGACAATGTTCACTGGTGTCGATCGACACCACTTGAGTCAAGCCAAAACGCGATTTCTACAAGTTTTGAAGAAAAGGAAATTGCCCAAAAAGATTTCCTTATTTGCAAGAATGCCCAATTCGTGTTTCTACCCTTATATATAGTTTTGAAAGCCATTGTTTAGGCAGAATCTCATACTTGAAGAATCATAGAAGTTTAGGATTTTTGGAGAGAAAAATCAGACTCCTTTAGAGCAGATTTGGAACTCCTTTATTTCTTCTATTGATTTCTTTTATGCTTTCTATTCAAATTATGATTTGTGTTTCATTGATCATGTCTGAGTAGTTTGCTTGTTAGGTTTAGGGTTTTTCAAAGGTGATTGATGAATTGTTAGGTCGAATTAAATTGTTAGGATAAAATCATTAGAGTTCTTCATCTGGATTTGTGTTTAATGCTTATTCTAGCTTCGCGACCTAGAATCTGATCTTAGGTTAATTAATAGATGCGAGAGTATTATTGATTGCCTGAACTAATGTTAGATGAGAAAAATATCTATTCGCAAAGAGATTTGGTTTATGAATTTTGTGAACAATTGAACCTGTTATTAATGCTTATCTGAATTGTTTGAATTCGGAAAGAGATTTGAAATTCTAGGGTTTAGACATAGATAATCTTCGCAGCGAGAGTTGGTCGATTTTACATTAGTGTTTCAAGTTCAAGAACAGTGCTTAATAATTCCTAACATTCTGTCTAGACCTGCAATTTGGATCACCTGAGAATTTCCATGAACCTAGCGTTTCGTCTCCTGAACTTACACCGTTTTTAATTGTCTGCTGTCTTTTAGTTTCACATTCTCACTTAGATTAATTCGAACTTAGAAATCTGTTGTGTCATTATCCCTTCCCTGTGGATTTGATCCCTAAGTACTGCGACTGATCTCTTAATTTGAGAGAGTAGCTCTAGGTTAAATTTGAGAGCATATCACTTTGTTAATTTTTATTAATCTATACAAGTATGCATTCATCAATCTCGTTTTCTACTCCTTCTTTCATGTCTGAGTAGTTTATTTTCGTTGGGTGTTCTTTAAGGGGAATTTCATTAACACTTCTTGAATCGATTGTTTAGACCGTAGATTAGGGTTTTCTTTCTTATCAAACTTGTTGTTATTGCATGAATCTAGCGTCATGAACTATAGCCTGATTTTAGGATCTTTGAAAACCATCAACGTGCTGAATTTCATATCCGAACCTAGATTGGTGGAGTGCAACACTTCTGGGATGCTCATGCATACCTAAGAAGAAGTCATGAACGTTTATTGTCCCAATCATTACCGCGTGTTTGCCTTGGTCGTTGGATACGAGAGTAGTCCTGCGCACTTGGCATAACATAGATCGATGTTGCTCGAGATAGTTTAGGTCGTTAAAACCAGTGATTCCAGTTTAGGGAAAATCGCCTAGTCTCGTTTGTCTGAACTGATGTGAGTTTGATTTCTAGTTAGAACCCATAGATTTTCCGAGAAGATCCCCAACGTGTTTTCCCCATCTGCTTTACAACTCGAGATTTACACACTTCAATATTTACTTTTTCTGCACTGCTCACCTGATTTCTTTTTTACAAGCACTTAAGTTGATTTTCCTTTTCCCGTTGGTTATAGAATTGGTTGACTCCATTCTCTATATAAGACGTTGCTCTCCCTTCTTTCTTTTCTGCAAAAATCATGACACTTACCCCAAAACCCCCATTCTTTTCGTCTTTGGTTGCCCTGATCTCCTGCTTTGCCGTTGACCTCCTCCCTGTGGTTCGATACCCTAAGTACTACAACGCACGCTGTGCACTTGCAGCTTAGGATCCTACAAATTCAAAGCTCGACGAGGCTCCAAAGAAATCCTCCAATTTCGGACGACTATTTAGACCGCATCAATATGTCATATCCTTTGGTCTACAAACTTTTGAAGTTGGTTTTGATTTTGCAAGTTGCTACTACAACTGTTGAGAGGTGTTTTCTGCAATGAAGATCGTGAAAACGGATCGACGCAATCAGATTGGAGATCAGTTTTGAATGACTGTTTAGTTTGTTATGTCGAGAAATATATATTCGAGACAATTACAAATGAGACTGTGATCAAAAGATTTCAGGATATGAAAGATCGTAGAGTAATTTTGTAAGATGTTTTTTTATTTATATGAATTGTTTCATATTTTTATATTTAGATAAATTTTTTGACCTTGGTTAAAAAAATCATGGGACCGCCATTGTAATGTGGTAACTGTAAAACAATGAAAATGTTAGCATGTGAGTAAACAATCTTAATTGAATATGTTAGCTTGGTAACTATTCATCACATGATTGTTATGTGGTTTTGCTGGATAATTATTTGATTACTGCGCTAACTAATATGATATTGTGATAATTATTTGATTACTATGCTAATTAAAATGTATCGTGATAACTATTCGATTAACACACTACCTAATATGTTATCGTAATAAATGTATATCAAATGTTATATAATGTATTTTTATTGTGTTAAACCATTAAATTGTTATGACGATAACAATTATAATAATAAATGATATAAAATGATAGCATGATAATTACAATATTCAATATTGTTTACATATTAAATATCTGTATAATATTTATATTAATATGGTAAAAAGTAAATATACAAATGTTAATGTCTTAACATATACATATACTAACCAATCATAATTATTGCTACAATTTAAACTTGTATCGTTGCTATCAGTGTTGTTAGTGTTGTTGCTATGAGCGTTGTTGTTCTTCTTCCTTCCCTTCTTTTTCACCGTAAAGATTGGAAGAAAGGAGAGAGGAGAGAGGAGAAGGAGATAATAGTAACTATAATTGAAATTTATTTTCCGCCTTCACGTATTGTTGCTATCAGGATTGAACTGTTCTTTTTCCTTCCTTTCTTCTTTTCATTGGAAAGACTTGAAGAAATGATAGATGAGAGAGGAGAGAGTAAAGAGGAAAAAGAAATAATAGAAACTATAATCGAAACTTCTATAAACTTGATAGTACGGATGGAATGGTCTTTTTGTAATGAACAGTTCAATCAAAAAGTGTCAGTTTTGTTGGCTTAATTGTAAGATTATCTGAAATCATATTGCAATTTCCCTTTGAAAAAGAGTGATGATGATATATCGTTTACTTTGTTTAATAAATTATAACTTTATTAACGAGTTATATATAAAACAATAATTTTATTATATAAAGTGTGATATATTAATTTTTTTTTCATGAGAAGAAAGAGGATATACAGATTTAAAAAAACAAAACTAAGTCAAATATGATAAAAATATAATAAAAATAGAATTATGTGACGGCATTTAATTAAAAATCAATTAAAAGAAAAAAATAAAAATTAAATTAAATTAAATTCTTTTATGAGTTGTTCACAAATTATCTAGTATTTTTTCTAATTTTGTTTTCTGGCGTACAAAAATTAATGAACACTTAATCAACCACTGGGGTTAGGTAAGTTCCACACTAAGTTTGAGACTTCAAACTCTATATAATATAAGATACATACAATGATGATTTTATTAATTTAAAACTTTGATGACATTGCAAATATTTTGATTTAGTGACTAACAAAGTAAATACGTTTTTCTAATCTTATTTAACTTTTTGATTTAAGATAATTATATGGTTAGATTTAGTCGAAGGAGATTTGGTGTTATAGTTTTAACGTCAGTTGGGTTTTGGTAGTAATTTCGATTAAATTTTTGATGAAAAATCAGTTGTAGTTTTTGAATCGTAATTTTTTGTTTTGTCAACAATCTTAGCATTTAGAACGGTTCATAAATTTAAACGGTTAGAACTGAATTTACATAACTTAAATCGTAAAGGGAGTTCCGAGCACTTCGTGCTAACTTATATACCTTCGTATTTTTAGCCTGTGGGATGTGCGAAATGGAAAAGAAAATAAACACCTTCATGCTCCTTTCAACTTCATCCAAAAGTAGAGAGAACGTCGGCTACTCCTCTGGTTTAGACAACATATTCATCAAATCGGAGCAGTCCGTAAATGCCATATCCAATTTGTTGGCACGATCATACACTGCATATCCCAAAGCAATGCTTCGACCTCCGTTTGTAATAGGGATAGACAGCGTCTTAAATTCTTCTATCCCATAATGGTTTCACATGTATTTGTATGGTTACAATACCAACCTAAACCCGCACGATTACCGTCTTTTTTCAAAATCCATCGACTTGGCACCGCAAACCTTTGTATACCTTTGGTACTACTGTGGTGATCAATTAGTAAGAAAGCACTTCGGCTTCTCAACATTGCGCCATCGCCCATGTAGTGGCCTCTTATGCTGCCATTTTTATAATATTGTCTAAATTTAAAATTAGTTTATCGTTTCGCACTCTTTAGATATACAAAATAATTCATGGGTACATCGACATTGTGTCATCATTTGAAAGATGCCAAAATGGTAAAATAGGTGAGCGATGTTGGTAAATAGGGCTGAAGATCCTTCAGATAACGTATGCCAAAATCTGCATAATCCTCTAGAGGGATAGTGTCTGAGTTGTATCTCTTAGACTCCCTCGTCTAAATCAACCTGAACAACATAGTTGATTGAATCATCAATATATAAATTCATCTCAATCAGTGAATAAAACTAACCCATCAAAATGCTGAAGCAATTGACCGACTCCAATAATAATGTGTTCTTCTATGAAACGTAATTATCTTAGTGAGGAGTTAATAAAACTAATCAGTTATATAAGGCAGATGTTCAAACATTTGGTCGATTCACATTGAATTTGGTGAAGTCAATTAGTTTCATACTTTCATGGAAACATCATTTGGTTATCCACAATTTCATTTGTAAAATCAGCATACAATGTTTGTTTATTTATTTAACACGTTATAAACTTAATAAAAGTTACATTTTGTTATTTTTTTGTAAAGTGCTAATTTATTAAGGGAAATTGAAACCCATACCATTTAATAACATAGAAATTAATTTTTTGGTAGCCATTAGTTTTTCTTTCCTACTGTTTACTATATTATAAAGTCTCTTTTATCCTATTTTCTTTAACTAATTACTAATATCTTGTTTTCTCTTTCTTCAAATCTTTGTGATGAAAAAACAGAAATAGAAATAATAAGGAGGATAAAGAAAGAAGAAGAAGCAAGGAGGAAAAAAAGAATGGTGGAGGTTGGTGATGACGGAGATGGAGGTGACGGTAATGACGGCGATGGCGACAGTAACGGCGATAACAGTAGTATAGTGAATGGTGGTGGTGGTAATACGATGATAACACAGATGGTGACGGTAATAGCAACAACATTGAAAGTTAAGCAATAACGAAGTTAATAAATTTATTATTGGTATAACTTCTTATAATTTTGCTAAGTTAACAAAGTTACTTAAACAATAACATATATTTTCTGTGATATGATAACTGGTTAACACAATAATTTTTTGATAACTGGTTAATTGAATAAATGGTTAACACTATTATATTTAAGGTTTTCATATTTCATATTTTCTATTATATGATAACTGTCTAGATTAACATATTAATTGTATGATATGATAAATGGATTAACATGTTAATTTCATATTTTTAACGATATGATAACTGATTTATCATGTTATTTATACGATATGCTAACTATTGTAACTCGTTAATTGCGTAATAATAACATTGACATGTGTGAACAGTATTTTTAGAGAAATAACGAACAGTATTTCCGGACGGATGGTGAACAGTGTTATCAAGATTTTAAGTCGGCAATAGAATTTTCTGACAAATGACTATTATGTAATTAAACCAAATGAAAAGAATATTTTTGAGTTAATATTATTTTCTCTTTCCTTATTAACTAATTTTTAGTTATTGATTCATATCTACCTATTTTTACAAGTATCTATGGTTATATACTTAACTCACCCATTTATTAAATAACCAAAAGATTTTTTATTAACAACGAAAATTATTGGTAAGGCTTTCTCCCACAGCTAAAACAATGCATTGTTAATAGATTCGAACTAAACCATAATTGATTCAATACCGTTCCTCGCCATTAATTAAATGTATTCTTTTACCATATTTACTATTTTGAGTATTTTCATTTGAGATCGTTTCATAGTTACATACTTACATGGTAGGATTTGGTTAGAGAAGATTTGGACGATGACATTTCCAAATATTCATTATCCTCATTTGGTGGGGTAACGATATTAATTATTCAAATATTCGTTATCCTCATTTTAACTCGTTTTTTTGTAAAGGTTACACTTCCTCTTGATTTTCGATTTCTTTTACCGGCTACTAGCGTACTACACTACCTAATTGTATCTTTAATGAGCAATAACTTGATTAAAGATTTCAGACTTAAAAAGAGAAAATAATTACGAGGTAAAATATTGTTTTTGAAGATTACTTGGAAGATAAAATAACGGCGAGGATTGTTAGTAATTTTGGCTCCAAAAATAACCCCGCGAATTCTTATTACCAAACCCATTAGCTTCAATTCGCGCCAAAATCGAATCCCAAAAGACCTTATTTAAAAACCCTAAGCCCCCACTCTCACCTCTCTCATCCGCCATTTTCATCTCTCTCTCTCTCTCTCTCTCTCGCAAATTGTCTTTTTCGTCCAAATGGTTATTATCGACGAAGCGGAGATGCTGAGAACCAAACCCGAAACAGCTGTTCCGAGTTCCGATGACGGTACGATCGTTGCAGATACTCACGATTTAATCGACGGATCCTCCTCTGTAGTCGTTCGGACATCCACTGGAGTCCGAATCTCAGCTCAATTGGTCGAGCAAAGCCTCGAGGAAATTATTAAACCGGATCCTACCGATACCGTGCCGGTGATTTCCACTCTCCCGGCGAAAGACGAGGTAACCGGCGATGAATCTGTTACTCTTTGTGATCTTGCAAATAAAGAGATTGTAGAATATGATCGAATTAGGGCGGCGAATTTAGAGATCCGTGTGAAAGAGGAATCCGAGAATCGAGTTTCTGATCAGGAAGAAGAAGAAATGATGACTGATTCTGTAGAAAACTCTGTGGTTGAAACTGTTTCAAGAGGTTCAGGTTTTGATTGTAATGTGAAGCTAGAGGTTGAGGAGGAGCCTGAATCATCGCATGCTCAAGAAGAAGAAATGATTGTTGATTCGATAGCTAAATCTGTCGTCGAAACCGTCCCAAGAGGTTCAGGCTACGAGTGCGTTGATGTCAAGGTCAAGGAAGAGCCTGGTTTGGTTACTTTAGCCGAAAGAAGTGAAATGGAGACTGAACAATATATACCAACTGGTATCATCTTGGCGCCGAAGCCTCTTCAAGTTTTCAAAGTGAGAGATGAGAACTTGGATACACCTGAAGTTATTGAAGTGGATTCAGATTCTCTGAGCCCCTTAGTGAAACAAGAGAAGAGTGATACGCATGTGAAGCCCCTTCCAGTTTTCAAAATGAAAGATGAGAACTTGGATACACCTGAAGTTATTGAAGTGGAATCAGATTCACTGAGTCCCTTAGTGAAGCAAGAGAAGAGTGATACGCATGTGAAGCCCCTTCAAGTTTTCAAAGTGAAAGATGAGAATTTGGATACCCCTGAAGTTATTGAAGTGGAATCAGATTCTCTGAGTCCTTTAGTGAAGCAAGAGGGGAGTGATACGCAGATGGAACAGGTTGAGGAAACAAAGGCGGATGCTTTGAGTTTGAGTTTGCAAGTGAGAGAAACGAAACAGAGACCTGTGTACGTGAAGAAGAAGACGGTTGATGCGAGAAGGGTGAAAGTGGAAGATGGTGATTTTCCGGTGGAGAAAGATTGGTATTTGGTCGGGAGGTCGCTTGTCACGGCTACTTCAACGAGTAAAGGAAGGAAGCTGGAAGATAACGAGGTTGTGAATTTCACATTTCCCACTACTGTCAATTGGAAAGTCCCAAACATTGTTCGTTTCTCTACTAAAAGATGTGGAGAGGTAAGCCAATTTCGTTACCCCTAAGTTAATGAATTCAAAGCTCGAAACTTGTCTTTGGTTTCTACTGAACCTTGGAAGCTAGATTAGGCAATGGTTTTTCGTTATTTAACATTTCATATTTTGAATTTGCCTTCTGTGTTTATGTGCAATTATATTAGAACATGAACCATTTGCCTTTCATTAGTCCATAAAGTGTTCTCCAGAGTTACCAATTGTTTTGATACTGAACAATTTGTGTTTCTGTTTCTTAAGATATTGACATCTTTCATGTTGTGAAATGCTGAAAACTTTTGTTTTGGTTTGATGTGAGAAACTTCACTTGAAGGCATTAATAATTGATTGTTATTTCTTGGCCTATATGATCTTAGATTGGTAGGCTTCCGATGGAATGGTCGAATTGGGCTGTGAGCCTTTTGAGATCGGGTAAGGTCAAAATGCTAGGCAGATGCATAGCGGCGCCGCCATTTCTTCAAATGATGCAGGATATAATGCTATATGTCAGGTAATGATCATCTTTCGTTTTGTTTTAGATGATTTGTCTTTGCTTGATTGATCGTTTTTTGTTGGAAACTTATATGGCTTCTGTATGGCAGTTTCTACATTCACAGCTCAATATTCACCGATGTTAGCAAATCCACTTTTCGTATCGGTTCTTCCCCAAACGTCAATTCCACGCTTCATCCTCTTCTGCAGCTTTTCAAACACTTGACAATCAAACCTTATCAAAAGGTATATGTACCTTTATAGACTTATTATCAGGTTTCATGTCCATTACTCGTCAGTTTCTCATTTGTATATCTTCAAAACAGGCCGAGTTTACTCCTCAGGAACTTGACTCTCGCAAACGTTCGCTGAATTTGGAGGTATGTGTTCTCCACTTCAGTTCCTCCTTCAAACTCATATACTGTTGTGAAGCTTGATGGAGACTAATAAAGTTTTGGATTTCATTTGGTCAGGATGATTTTGACGAAAGAGCAGCATTGTTGGCCATAGCGAAAAGAAGAAAAGGTTGTCAACATCTGGAGCAGAGCAAAGATGAAGAAGATGCTCCTGAGTCGTATATGAATCGCGTTGTTGGCGCTGCAGATTCTTACAACTTGGAGGTGTGAGCTTATTTATAAGGAACTTTTCTTATCTTTTTGAAAAACACTTGTTTTTAATATGATTTTCTTATTGTCTGTCAATCATTCTAGGAGATGGAAGCTCCAAGTACACTCACGTGTAACCTGAGACCATACCAGAAACAAGCACTCTACTGGATGTCAGAATCTGAAAAAGGAATTGATGTTGATAAGGCAGCTGAAACTCTACATCCTTGCTGGGAGGCTTATCGAATCTGTGACGAGTATGTAACATCTGAATCTTTTTGTTTTTAAAAATGTCGGAAGTTGTTTCATCTAATAACATTGATTTGTATGTAATTTTTTTTCAGGAGGGCACCTTCAATTTACATAAACATCTTCAGCGGTGAAGCAACAATCCAGTTTCCAACAGCAACACAGATGGCAAGAGGCGGAGTATGTTTCTTGATCATGTTTAATCTTCATTCTAACAGTGGCATGTAATCTCTCTGCTTGTGGTTTTGATAAAAGGTGAACGTTTTGTTTGCAGATATTGGCAGATGCCATGGGACTTGGAAAAACAGTGATGACAATTGCACTAATACTTGCCCGGCCAGGCCGCGGTAACCCGGAAAATGAAGATGACTTGGCTGCTGATGTTACTGCGGATAAACCTAAGAGGAAGGAGAGTCGTCATACCGCACTAGCGTCTGTGAAGGCAAAAGGAGGCACTCTTATTGTTTGTCCCATGGCATTGTTAAGCCAATGGAAGGTGATTTGCTTTGATTGCTGTTTCTTCTTAATCCATTGTCAGATTTTTCAGAGAAGTCTCATGGATTTTCACTTTATTCCAGGACGAGCTTGAGACACATTCCAAGCCTGACACAGTGTCTGTCTTGGTTTACTATGGAGGGGATAGGACACATGACGCGAAAGCAATAGCGAGCCATGATGTGGTCTTGACAACTTATGGTGTCTTAACATCAGCTTACAAGCAGGTAAGAAAGTATTCATGCATCACTTTTAGTCCCAAAATACTCTCTTTATATATGTTTAGTCGAACTTAAGTTGTGGGTATCATGACATGCAGGATATGGCGAGCAGTATTTTCCACAGGATTGATTGGTATAGGATTGTTCTTGACGAAGCTCACACGATCAAGTCATGGAAGACTCAAGCTGCGAAAGCTACCTTTGAGTTGTCTTCACACTGCAGATGGTGTCTCACAGGGACTCCCTTACAAGTAAGATACTAAAAGCAACCCCTGAAAAGATATTATGAGCTTATATTCATACTCTTTTGGCACTTACCGACTCTATACCCTCTTCAATACAGAACAAGCTCGAAGATCTTTACAGTCTTTTATGCTTCTTGCATGTTGAACCATGGTGCAATTGGGCTTGGTATGTTGAAACATCATCTGAGAAATCGTACTATCCTTTATAAAATTTCCCTTTTGGTTTAACTTTAATACTTAATGTATGTGTGCGTGGTGGGAATAGGTGGAGTAAGTTGATTCAAAAGCCTTATGAGAATGGTGATCCACGAGGACTGAAGCTGATCAAGGCGATTTTGAGGCCATTGATGCTGAGAAGAACAAAGGAAACAAGGGACAAAGAAGGAAGGTAGATGTTTATTTTGCTGTGTCTCAATCCTTTTTTTTCCTTCTTCTCCTTTGCTTGGCTCTTATAGCTTAACGTTCCTCCACTTTCTGACAAATTTTTCAGTCTGATTCTTGAACTTCCTCCAACCGATGTCCAAGTCATTGAATGTGAACAATCTGAAGCAGAACGTGATTTCTATACTGCCCTTTTCAAGAGATCCAAAGTAAAGTCTTTAAGCACAATTAAAATCTGTCATAACCTTGAACATAATCTGTTTCAAGGGTTTTATGATGTCTTGGTAAATGCATATAACCTTCTTTTTTTGTTTGGAAACAGGTCCAGTTTGACCAGTTTGTGGCACAAGGCAGAGTTCTTCACAACTATGCAAACATCCTCGAGCTCCTTCTCCGTCTACGCCAATGTTGTAACCACCCTTTCCTAGTTATGAGGTACAAAGCAAAATCCAGACTTGTTCTTTTCTTTTCTTGGCAATGGATTCTAATACATTCTGAAAACTGCAGCCGCGCAGATTCACAGCAACACGCTGACTTAGATAGCCTCGCGAGGAGATTTCTTGATAACAACACTGACTCGGTTTCCCAAAAAGCTCCTTCTCGGGCTTATATCGAAGAAGTCATCCAAGATTTACGCGATGGCAACAGCCAAGAATGTCCGATATGTCTAGAGTCTGCAGATGATCCCATTCTCACGCCTTGTGCTCACAGAATGTGCAGAGAATGTCTCCTTACTAGCTGGCGCTCTACGTCTTGCGGTTTATGCCCAATCTGCAGGACGATCCTGAAGAAAACCGAGCTTATCTCATGCCCGACGGATAGTATATTCCGCGTTGATGTTGTAAAGAACTGGAAGGAGTCTTCAAAGGTTACAGAGCTTCTCAAATGCTTAGAAAAGATCAAGATGTCTGGTTCGGGTGAGAAGAGCATCGTCTTTAGACAGTGGACTTCGTTTCTGGATCTTCTGGAGATACCGTTGCGAAAAAGAGGAATCGAGTTTCTTAGATTCGACGGGAAGCTTGCTCAGAAGGCGAGAGAAAAGGTCTTGAAAGAGTTCAATGAAACCAAACAGAAGACAGTAAGTAAATGGATAAGTTTCTATCAGACTCTGTTTGAACAGAGAGCTTAAATAATCCTTTATGCTTCTGTGATGAATCAGATTCTGCTTATGTCTCTGAAAGCTGGAGGAGTTGGTCTGAATCTAACCGCAGCTTCAAGCGTCTTCTTGATGGTACCAGTTCTCTTCAATCTTGCTTTAAATTCTTCTTTATGGTCATAACGATGATGATTATCTTTTGCTCTGTTTCTTGAAACACTTAGGATCCATGGTGGAATCCTGCGGTGGAAGAGCAAGCGATCATGAGAATTCATCGGATAGGGCAGAAACGAACGGTATGCGTCAGAAGATTCATTGCCAAGGTAATACCAATAAACACCATTTTCCGAGTTTCTTGCCTCGTAAGTAACGAATCACTTAAGTCTTTAAGTAACATGGTTTGTGTTGGATGATTGTGTGCAGGATACAGTGGAGGAACGGATGCAGCAAGTTCAGGCGAGGAAGCAGCGGATGATCGCCGGAGCTTTGACCGACGAAGAAGTCCGGTCGGCGAGACTTGAGGAGCTCAAAATGTTGTTCCGATGAGAGAGATTCATAACACTTCATTAATTAGTCTTTTGAAGCAGGAGTTTTTTTGTTTTGTTTATGTACTTTGCATTATAAAAAACTGATATATCATTTTGTACATAGCAATTAGAAATTTGCAAACTGATATTTTTTCCTTTCTCTTTCACAAGAGTTGTATACATCTTTATAGTTTATACGATATGAGCTAATAATTAGTCATAGATGGTGACTTTTGCGTCTTGTTCATTTTCTGCAATTCAGGTATTACTTTTAAGCTAGATGAGAGTAGCCGCGAACTGGTAATAAACCGGGAGAGAATTAAATAAAGGAAATGAGAAATTATACGAAAATTTTTTCATAATGTTGCATAAATTAAGTGTAATCTAGGATAAACAAAAACCAAAAAATAAATAAAAGAGCAACAAATTGTTACAAAGACATCAGAGTGTCAATGTGATTCGGGAAAGCTTTAACATACGAATATTCTCCGTCTGCGATTCCTTCAACTTTGAATCTTCTACAGCTGTTTCTCACCGGATCACAAAACAAAATATAAAGCGATTCATGAAACGTGGGTGGTACGTAAATAAACTCACCAACATGAGTGGAACCCGTTAGTTCGAAACGGGTATTCAACCTCTTATCAACGTGAACAAAAGGTACTCCAAGACCCACAATCTTGCATTATTTTTATCAAAACAAGCTAACCTCTCTTTATAAGCTATCATCACACCCTTAAGCATAGCATTATCCGAAGCTAATTGTATCGTATCAAAATTTTCAAATCTGACATCAAAGCTCATTATAACATAAGCACTCTGCTAAACCTCTAAAGGCTTACGTAAGGAAGAAGAAGGGAATTGTCGGAGAGAAAACAGAACAAAAGGATGCTGAGTTGGACAAAGAAGAGCTTGGACTTTGATGACGTGGATTTGTTTGTTGCATTTTATAATTCATTGTATATAAAGAATTGCAATTACATCGTAGTGCTCATCCAGAAATTGGAAACAGAGAACACAGGAGAGAGAATCTCTGTGTAGTTAGAATCGTGAAGAGCTTGTTCTCGCGATTGATTCCGGTTGATCGTCATCGGAGAGTCTCCGTCACGTATCAATTTTGTATTCGTGTTGTTGAGTGAATAAACGAGTACTTTTCTCTTTAACAATTGGTGCGGTGAGCCATTCGAAGCTTCGCGAAAATCAGAGATGGCGACGAACGACGAGATGCGAGGAAATCTGGAGGAGTTGAATCAACAAGTTTCAGTAATTCGCGGCGGTTGGGAACGATTGACGACTTCAAACACAGAAATTACAGGTCGTTTGAATTCGATGGACAAATGATTCGAATCAATGGACAAGAACATGTTGTTGATTTCGCAAACCCTAGCTCGAATTGAGGCGAATCAATTCTCGGATAAAGCTCAAGGGAAAGCCGTCGCGACGTCTTCGGGTACAGAGAATGAGGTAAGTCCCTCTCTTACTAAGAACAACCCGGAGTCTATACAGTTAGGTTATCGGGGAATCGGAAGTGTGTTGGAGAACAGATCGGGTCTATTGAAGAAGATTGAGTTGCCAACGCTAGATGGCACAAGTCCGTATGGTTGGATAACGATGGCTGAGAGATTTTTTCGCCTTGGGAATTATACGGATATGGATCGTATGGACTTATTATCTGTGAGTCTTCAAGGTCCGGCTCTGAACTGGTTCAACAGAGAGGTCGAACAAAATCCATTCAGGGATTGGGCAGAGTTTAAGCGCCGAATGATAGCTCGTTTCAGTCTGAAGGTAGAAGAAAATCCAGGCAAGAGATTATTCAGTATGAAACAGACAGGTTCCATTGTGGATTATGTCAACGAATTTGAGGAATTGTCCACGATTGTTAAAGGAGTGGATGAAGCGAATTTGGAGCATGTGTTCTATATCGGGTTGAAACCAGAAATGCAGGAGGTGATTAAGATGAAGAAACCTAAAGGACTTACAGCTCATTTTGAAGTAGTTATTTCCATGGAGGACAGTGTTTTCTGTAAGTCAATGGCGGCTACATCCAATGCTACGGGTTCAAGTCGTCCATCAACATTTATACCGTTGAGGAACTCGTCGGCTTACAATTCACAACAAGCTTGGCTCTCACCCACGGCTCCATCTGATACTTCAAAAGGAAGCTTTAAAAACACAGAGTCACATATCAGATTGAAGAATCAAGCGAGTGAGAAACCACCATGGAAAAGTCAAGTGAATGGCCGATCCCAAAACAAACTGAAGCTTAGTCTTGAAGAATATGCAGAGAAACGAAGGTTAGGACTGTGTTATCACTGTCCAGAAAAATACTCAAGGACTCACAAGTGTCAGAATATGGAGTTACAAGTGTATACAGTGATCAACGGACTGAAGTTCAGTTGTATGAACCTGTGTGGGGTGATACGCTTGAAGATGAGGAATGCGAAATCACCGAACTGATGGAGTTGTCTCTGTTCTCGTTTTTGGGACTGGATTCTCCTTGTACAACAAAGCTGTGGGGAAAGATTGGTAATGTTGATGTAGTTGTGATGCTGGACAGTGGTGCTTCTCACAATTTCATTGACCCTGCGATGTTAACCAAGACAAAATTTTCACCAGAAAGAGATAGGAGTCTTGAGATTTTGTTGGGAACAGGAATCACAGTGAATGCTTTAGGAGTTTGTAAAGACGTCAAGTTCAACTTACAAACCGTGGATTACGTGGCTGACTTCATTGTCTTAGAATTGGGCAAGGTAGACATCATTTGGGGTGTGAAGTGGTTGCGTAGACTAGGAAAGTGTGAAGTGGATTGGGATAACCACGAGTATTCTTTCATTTACCAAGGATAGAGAGTCACTTTAAGGGGAGATATCGCTCTAATGCAGGGAGAGCAGACCTTCAAGGCGTTAGAAACAGTGAATTACGCTCAACAATGTGGGTTTGATATTGAGTTGTTTCACACAACACCATGTGATGATACTCTTATTGTTCCCGAGCAGATTCAAGTGTTATTGGACGGGTTCAAAGACGTTTTTGCTGAACCTACTCAGTTGCCGCCTCTGCGAGACAGGGAGCACGCTATTCATTTGATAGCTGGCACTGGTCCAATAAGTGTTCGTCCTTATCGTTACCCTCATGCTTACAAGGAGGAGATGGAGAAACTGGTGACGCAAATGCTTGAAGCAGGTACGATTATGCCGAGCAGAAGTCCTTATTCTAGTCCGGTTTTGCTAGTAAAGAAGAAAGATGCAACCTGGCGGTTCTGCGTGGATTACAGAGCATTGAATAAGGTGACAATACCAGATAAATTTCCTATCCCGGTCATTGATCAATTGCTTGATGAGTTGAATGGAGCTCATATTTTTTCTAAGTTAGATTTAAGGCCGGGATATCATCAAATCAGAATGCTAGAAAACGACATTGAGAAGACTGCTTTCAGAACAGTGAACGGCCATTATGAGTTTATGGTTATGCCATTTGGTCTCACTAATGCACCATCAACTTTCCAGGCCTTGATGAACGAGCTGTTCAGACCTTTCTTGGGTCGTTTCATCTTGGTGTTCTTCGACGATATACTGGTGTTCAGTTCATCAATAGAGACACATCTGGATCATCTACGAACAGTTTTGGAAATTTTTGTGGAACACAAACTGTTTGCCAATAAGAAGAAGTGTCTATTTGGTCAGCCACGTGTGGAATACTTGGGTCATGTTATATCGCAAGAGGGAGTAGCCACTGATCCAGCTAAAACCGAGGCGATGAAGAAGTGGCATGTTCCACAAACAGTGAAAGAATTGAGGGGGTTCTTAGGGCTGACTGGTTATTACAGAAAATTTGTGAAAGGATATGGCACAATTGCTCGTCCCTTAACCGAGTTGTTAAAAACAGATCAATTTGAGTGGTCGGAACGCACTCAAAGAGCATTCGAGGTTTTAAAAGAAGCTATGCTACATCTCCAGTGTTAGCATTACCTAATTTTGATGAGAGCTTCATTTTGGAATCTGATGCATCAGGGTATGGACTAGGAGCAGTACTGATGCAGGAGCAGAGACCAATTGCTTACTTCAGTTCGGGTTTATCTGACAGAGATCAAGTGAGACCAATCTATGAAAGAGAGCTAATGGCTATAGTGTTAGCCATTCAGAAGTGCCGACATTATCTGTTGGGCAGGAAATTCTTAGTTCACACAGATAAAAAAAGTCTGAAATTCTTACTGGAACAACGGGAGGTTTTCTGAGACTATCAGAGATGGCTCACGAAGTTACTGGGGTATGATTTTGATATCATTTACAAACCGGGAGTAGAAAATAAAGCAGCAGACGGTTTGTCCAGGATTGTAAGAGAGAAAGCAAGCGTACATGCTCTGGAGTTATATGCGTTAACTATTCCAACAACCTTACACCTACAAGACATTCTTAATGATATTGAAAAGGATGAGCAAATACAAGAGTTGCGTAGTCGGGTGGAAGTAGGATCCGAAACGCGCCAGGGGTATTCAGTGGTAAAAGGGCAGTTGATGTACAAAAACAGATTAGTGATTCCCAGGGGATCAACACATATTCCTCAGATTCTACAGGAGTATCACACGGGTTTGATTGGAGGTCACTCGGGAGTGTTAAAAACTCTCAGCAGAATAAAGAATCTGTTCTATTGGAGAAAGATGGCAAAGGACATTCAAAAGTTTGTGGCAGAATGTGATGTTTGTCAGCGGCATAAATACTCTACATTGTCTCCGGCTGGCTTGTTGCAGCCACTGCCAATCCCTGATAAGATTTGAGAGGCTATCTCGATGGATTTTATTGAAGGATTACCGTTGTCTCTTGGAGCTAATGTGATTTTTGTCGTTGTCGGTAGGCTGAGTAAATATGCTCACTTTATCAAGCTTAAGGATCCCTTTACGGCAGCAGATGTGGCACAAAAGTTTGTTCAGGAAGTGGTGAGACTTCACGGGTTTCCTCTGTCTATTGTATCAGACAGAGATAAAATCTTTCTGAGTTCTTTTTGGAGAGAGTTATTCAGGCTGGCTGGGACGAAGTTGAAGTACAGTACAGCTTTTCATCCTCAAACAGACGGTCAAACGGAAGTACTCAATCGATGTCTGGAAACATATCTCCGTTGTTTCGCTTCTTCGCACACTAAGTCATGGAGTAAGTTTCTGACTTGGGCAGAGTTTTGGTATAATTCGGGCTATCACACTGCCATTGGTACAACACCATTTAAGGTAGTCTACGGGAGAGATCCTCTTGTTTTATTGAAGTTCGAGGAGTGTTCAACAGCTAATTTTGAGCTGGAAGCTATGCTTAAGGAGCGCGATGCAATGTTGAATCGCCTTAAGGATCATTTAGTGATAGCTCAGGCGAGGATGAAAGACAATGCTGATAAACATCGTCGTGAGCTAGTTTGCGGTGGGTGACACCGTGTTCCTCAAACTACGACCATACCGACAGCAGTCAGTTTCGAAGCGTTGGTGTCAAAAACTGGCAGCAAAGTACTATGGCCCATTCGAAGTTTTAGCCAGGATTGGAACGGTTGCTTATAGACTAAAGCTGCCACAAGATTCAAAAATTCACAATGTTTTTCATGTTTCTCAGTTGAAGCCGGTTTTGGGAGCTAATCATTCAGTGGTTCCTTTGCCAGAAACTTTCAACACAGATTCGGAGTTGGTGATTGAACCGGAAAACATTGATGACACTCGTTACGATGCTGCTGGTCACTTGGAAGCTTTGGTTAAGTGGACTGGCCTTGAAGAACATGAACGATCCTGGGTTCGTGCAGTTGATTTGATAAAGCAGTTTCCACATTTAGAGCTTGAGGACAAGCTTCGTTTTGCCGAGGGGGGTATTGCTAAACCACTAAAGGCTTACGTAAGGAAGAAGAAGGGAATTGTCGGAGAGAAAACATAACAAAAGGATGCTGAGTTGGACAAAGAAGATCTTGGACTTTGATGACGTGGATTTGTTTGTTGCATTTTATAATTCATTGTATATAAAGAATTGCAATTACATCGTAGTGCTCATCCAGAAATTGGGAAACAGAGAACATAGGAGAGAGAATCTCTGTGTAGTTAGAATCGTGAAGAGCTTGTTCTCGCGATTGATTCCGGTTGATCGTCATCGGAGAGTCTCCGTCACGTATCAATCTTGTATTCGTGTTGTTGAGTGAATAAACGAGTACTTTTCTCTTAACACACTCATCTG
The DNA here is from genome assembly GCA_020283515.1 of Alliaria petiolata. Taxonomy (NCBI): domain Eukaryota; kingdom Viridiplantae; phylum Streptophyta; class Magnoliopsida; order Brassicales; family Brassicaceae; genus Alliaria; species Alliaria petiolata. The sequence continues at coordinate 10,741,982 of JAHZTW010000005.1, forward strand.
AGCACTACAGGCTACATAGTATATAACCCCTTTAATAAATCGCCCATAATGTTTAAATATAAGACACTGCTTATGGTTAGTTTTGACCGTTCTCCATGATTTTTGAGCCGATCCCAATGTTAAAACTTGGCACACATCACAAATACTATATGTAGGAATGCACACTAATTTGTGTTTACCTTCGATGGGATCGTATCCTAAGAGGAGGGTTATGTTGTTCCAGCTCGTATCGGGTTTTGGTAAAGTTAAGAACTGATTCTTGGTAGGGTTCCAAACTATAGGTGTTTCTGATTCTTGAAAGCAGATCAAGCCGTGGACAGATTCCATAGGGGAGAACAATCTATGTTTTGAGAGTTTCATATGATAACGATAAGTCTGCTGAGGTGAAGAGATCTGATGAGGTTGAGGAATTGAGGAAATAAAAAACTTGTCACCTTTTTTGAAGGTGATCAAAAGACTCGGCTGAAGTGTTGAGGACCGAGTATCAAACAAGTTGATAAAATATGGATCGGTGATGATTGATGACCAAAGCTTCGACACGCAACAAAATCTCACAACAGATCTCGCAGGTAGCCTTAAGAGTATCTCTGAGGTTAGATCGAGAGGAAAGGACAAAGCTGATTTTGATTGTTTTCTTCTTCTTCTTCTTTTGTAGCCGAGTGTTTCTGTAACACCCCGAGCGCCCCTACCGGCGAGTCACCCATCCCTCCGTCGGGCTCGTGGGCCCCGCCCCTGTCCGACGGTCGGTGCGTTATTTTTTTCTCGATGGCCCGACCGACTGATTTACTTGTCCCCGGAAGGTCACCCATCCTAGTACTACTCCAGCATAAGCACGCTTAACTTCTCGGGGCCCGACCGACTGATTTACTTGTTCCTGCAATCACCACGTGATCTTTTTCCGTGTTTTGGCCTCCCTCACACGGTTCCGCAGATGACTTTCCGGAAAGTTACCCATCCTAGTGCTACTCCAGCATAAACACGATTAACTTTAGAATTCTCTTAGGGTAAGTGACCGGAAAAGGTAAGTGCACTTTGATGACATTGGTAGCCGAGTGTTTCTTCTTCTTTTCTTTGATATTTCTCTTCTTCTTTTTTTTTTCTCCATCTTTAGTAGAAACCCTAATTTGTTCATGCTGCGTTGCTTTTCACCTTTACTTATAATTTACATATATATACGTCTTGCTCGCGTGCACCAAAAAAAAATATATATACGTCTTGTGCTCTATGTTTTTTACTTATTATTTGTTTTAGAAATATGTAAACAATGAAAATATTTTAATTTTATATTTGCAAACTGATATTTTTCCTTCTCTTTCACAAGAGTTGTATACGTCTTTTTATACGATTTGAGCTAATAATTAGGCATAGATGGTGACTTTTGCATCCTGTTCATCTTTTTAACTTCACATATTTGACTAATGTGTTCGTTTTCTGCTATTCATGTTTTACTTTTGAGCTAGATCAATGAGAGTAGCCGCGAACTGGTAATGAACCGGGGTAGAATTAAAAGTAAGGGAATGAGAAAAATTATACGAAAAGTCATAACGTTGCATAAATTAAGTGTCATCTAGGATAAACAAAAAAAATAAAAAAAAAATAAAAGAACAACAAATTGTTACAAAGACATCAGAGTGTCAATGTGATTCGGGAAAACTTTAACATACGAACGTTCTCCGTCTGCGATTCCTTTAACTTTGAATCTTCTACAGCTGTTTCTCACCGGATCACAAAATAAAATATAAAACGATTCATGAAACGTGAGTGGTACGTAAATAAACTCACCAGCATGAGTGAAACCCGTTAGTTCGAAATGGGTATTCAAACTCTTATCAAAGTGACTAATAGGTACAAGAAAGTCTTGTCTCGACCACTTGTGTTTCTCTGCATCCTCCAAGATCCACAATCTTCCACCATTATTTTTATCAAGACAAGCTAACCTCCCTTTATAAGTTATCAGCACATCCTTAAGAATACACTACGGTAACGGTATCAAAACATTATCCGAAGCTAATTGTATCATGTCGAATTTTTCAGATCTAACATCAAAGCTCATTATAACACAAACACACGTTGGAGCACTATAGGCTACATAATATATAACCCCTTTAATGCATCGCCCATGATGTTTAAATCTAGGGCAATGCTTATGGTTAGTTTTGACCGTTCTCCATGATTCTTGAGCTGATCCCAATGTTAAAACTCGGCACACATTGGAAAAGTTCGATGAAGGAATGCACATTACTTTGTGTTTACCTTCGACTGGATCATACCCTAAAAAGACGGTTATATGGTCCCAACGCTTCCATCTCAATCTAGGCGTGGGTAAATTTAAGAACTGTCTCTTGATAGGGTTCCAAACTATCGGCATTGCTGATTCTCGAAAGCAGATCAAACTGCGGACAGATTCCGTAGGGGAGAAGAAACTATCTTTTGGGAGTTTCATATGATAACGATAAGTCGGCTGAGGTGAAGAGTACGATTCTTTCGAGATCTGACGAGGTTGAGGGATCGAGGAATAAAACAACTCGTTATCTGTTTTGAAGCAGATTAAAAGACTCGGCTGAAGTGTTGAGGACCGAGTATCAAACAAGTTGATGAAATATGGATCGGTGATGATTGATGACCAAAGCTTCGACACGCAACGGAATCTCACAACAGATCTCGCAGGTAGCCTTAAGAGTATCTCTGAGGTTAGATCGAGAGGAAAGGACTGTTATCGTTGAATGAATGGGTGAATATTATTGACAAACGAGACTCTGTTAAATACAGAGAAGAGATAGTACACGAAAGGTAAGGGAATATACAGAAGTAAAGAGGGCATAATTACAGGGATATAATATTAACAATATATACGTTAATACACCCCCTCAAGATGGACTGCCAGAGGTGAGTCCAATCTTGTCTCGAAGTAGTTCATACCGTAGCCGAGATAGAGGCTTAGTAAGAGCGTCAGCCAGTTGATCATGTGTGGAAACATGGGAGACACGAACCTGGCCGTTTTGAACTTGTTCTCGAACAAAATGGTAGTCAAGGGCAATGTGTTTCATTCTTGAGTGAAAGACCGGGTTGGCTGCTAAGTACGTAGCACCTATGTTGTCACAGTATATCGCCGGAGTTGTAGATATAGGGATCCCAAGTTCTGTCATTAGTGAGCGAATCCAACATAGTTCTGCTGCCGTGGAAGCTACCGATCGATATTCAGCTTCGGTGGAGGATCGAGCTACACCCGTTTGCTTTTTAGAAGACCATGCAATTGGGTGGCGGCCAAGATAAACTATGTAAGCTCCGGTTGATGTGTAGTCATCTCTGTTTCCCGCCCAATCAGCGTCGGTGAAGGCATGGAGAAGAGACGGATTCGTGGTGGAGTAGAAAATGCCATGATGCATCGTCCCGGCGATATAACGGAGAATCCTTTTTGCTGCAGCCCAATGTTGTGTTGTAGGACGATGCATAAACTGTGACAATTTGTTGACAGCGAACGAAATGTCGGATCGTGTCAAAGATAAGTATTGCAAACTTCCCACGATCTCTCGATATTCTGTCGGATTGTCTATCGCCGTACCGGAGAGTAAAGAAAGTGTGGTATTGGAACACAAAGGTGTGGAGATCGGCTTTGCATTTGTCATCTTTGTCCGCTCTAGTAAATCTGCAATGTAACGAGTTTGAGTGAGATGTAATCCATGAGATGTGCGTATGACTTCAATGCCAAGAAAATAGGAATGATGTCCTAAATCTTTAATGGAAAAGCGATGAGAAAGGGATTCGATAAACCGAGTTATGTGTAGCGGGCTGTTTCCGGTGATGATGATGTCGTCAACATAGACTAACATGTAGAGAAGAATGCCATCTTTGTTATATATAAACAGAGATGCATCCGCAAGTGAGTTCTTAAAACCTGAATGAAGCAAGAAGGTTCGCAGCTCGTTGTACCAAGCCCTTGGTGCTTGTTTTAAACCATATATGGCTTTCCGAAGCTTGCAAACCGCCGTTGGATTATCTGCATCAACAAAACCTTGTGGCTGAGACATGTACACTTCTTCATCTAAGTGCCCTTGAAGAAATTCCATGATGACATCTAGTTGTCGTAGTGGCCATTGTCGAGTAACTACGGTACTGAGGACTATCCGGATTGTGGCCGGTTTGACTACGGGGCTAAACGTTTCTTGATAGTTAATCCCGGATCGTTGGGTGTAACCTTTAGCGACTAGATGTGCCTTGTAGCGGTCGATTGTTCCATCTTGTTTCCGCTTGATCGTAAAAATCCATCGACAACCTACAATATTTGAAGCATTGGAGTGATTAGTAAGATCCCATGTATGTTCTTTAATCTGGGAATTTATTTCTTCTCGCATGGCTTGACGCCAATATGGAGATTTAAGAGCTTCCGCAACGGTTTTTGGTATTGTTGTAGGCGGTTGATTGACAACAGTATGGAGGTTCAATTTTTGAACTGGTTTTCGTTGACGAGTGCTAGTTCGTGTCGGTACGGGTGGTGGAACAGGCGCTTGTACAGGTTGAGAAACAGCAGAAGCAGAGTCTGATGATGACACAACAGTATTTCCCGGTGACAACGATACGGAAGGTTCGGGTGGCGGATATGGTTGCTCGGCGGCTTGTGGCTGAACTGTTGTAGTGGGTACCTGAGGAAGAGACAACTTAAGAACAGAGACAGGAGGGTGAGTTTGCTGTGGAGCATCAGCATCATCAAGTTCATCAATGTGACGAGATGGTGTTGAAAACGGAACACCAGATTCATGGAAGACTACATGTCGAGATGTATAGATGCGAGATGTGGATTGATCTAAACAAAAATAGGCGCTTTGTGTAATTGAGTAACCGAGAAAAACACAAGGTGTTGATCGAGCATCAAGTTTATGAGATGCATAAGGTTTGATCCACGGAAAACACAAGCACCCAAAAATTCGAAGTTTTTGAAAATTTGGAACATTGCCCGTTAAATGTTTAAATGGCGTGTGAAAAGCAATGGTTTGTGTGGGCATACGATTTATTAAATAAACAGCAGTTGTAAAGGAAAAAGTCCAATACGATTTGGGCATAGAGGCATGCGATAAAAGAGCTAGACCCGTCTCAACAATGTCGATGACGACGCTCGGCAATACCATTATGCTCAGGTGTATGCGGAGGACTTGTCATATGTGATATGCCATGAGTTGAAAGAAACGACTTAAGACCAATAAATTCACCCCCATTATCCGTGTAGAGGGTGCGTAGCTTGTGTTGAAATCGATTTTCAACCAAGCATTTGAATTTTGTAAAAACATCAAAAACTTGAGATTTTTGTTTTAAATGATACAACCAAGTGTATCGAATAAAATGATCAACAAAAATAACATAATATTTAAAACCATCGATTGAAATTATGGGCGATGTCCAAACATCCGAGAAAACAATATCTAAAGGATGAAAAGATTTTAGCGTTGAATTTGCAAAAGGCAACTTGTGCATTTTATTGATAGAACAAGCATGACACGGATGTGCTAGTAAAACTTTCGAAGCAAGAGGTAATTCAAAATCTGAAACAATTTTTTGAAGAATAGATAAAGCCGGATGACCTAAACGAGAGTGCCCATCCGTTAAAGTAGTTTTAACAACCAAAGCAAAAGCAAGAGAAGGAGATTTCGCATTGGTGATTTTCGGCCACTCATAGGTGCCATTGTTAGGCTTGCCTTCCAGACGAAGAGCCCCCGTTTGCAAATCTCTCACCTGGAAATATGTCGGTGTAAAGATAACCGCAACATCATCAGCTTTGCACAATTGAAAAACAGAGATCAAATTTTTATCAAGAGAAGGAACACGAAGAACGTTATTAAGAAAGAACGGTTTAGTATAAGAGGGTAGAGAAGAAGAACCAGTGTGGGAAATGTGCAAGGCGGAGTTATCACCAAGTAGAACATCGTCTCCTCCGGAGTAAGGATTATGGAGAGAGAGATTTGCCAAGTCGGATGTCATGTGGTGTGAAGCACCAGAGTCGACTAACCAAGTTGATGAATCCGACATCATTGCCGCGTTGGCTCTAGGTTGCCACGTTTGTTGTTGTTGCGGCATCTGCCAAGGCTGAGGATGATGTGGAGAGGACCACGATGGACCGGAAGCAGCTCCCTTAACGATGCGGAAGTCAGGGCAGTATTTGGCGCTATGGCCGAGTATCCCACACGCTTGACATCGGCCAAGATATGGTTTGGAGAAGCGATTAGTTTGGTTGTTCTGTTGAGCTGATCGGGTCGGATAGTTGTTGGTGTGATGTCGATGTGGCTGACGGGGTGTGCGTCTGTGGCATGTGCAACTATCGGACCAGTTGGAGCAGGGTCGGAGCAGAGAATCATTGCCTCACGATTTAGAAGACGTTCATGTAGTTCTGAGAAAGAGATCGGATTATCATGACCATTCACGGCATCAATCTCTGGCTTGTAGTCGTCGCTGAGGCCGGCTAATATTTGTTCAGTGAGATCCTCCTGATCCATCGGCTTGCCAAGGAGAGCAAGTTCGTCCGCTTTCCCCTTGATGAGTGGTAAGTACTCACTTATCGTTTTTATCCCTTTAGAACAAGTCTTGATTTGATACTTGATTTGTCGAATATGACCTCTGGTGGGATTGCCGAATGTTTCGGCTAGGATATCCCAAACTTCCTTTGTTGTATTGGCAGTAGATACAACGGATTGGACAAGTAATGAAATGGCACCAATGATAGAGCTATAAAGCAATCTATCTTGACGCCTCCATGGAGCATACACCGGATTTGGAGAAGAGACATCGTTGACCATGATCGTTGGAGTAGGAATAGCTCGAGATCCGTCGATGAATTGCTGTAATTCATGACCTTCGAGTAAGGCTCGAACCTGCCTGCCCCACATAAGATAATTCTGATTTGTGAGCTTTGTCACGCTTGACATGTTCACCGAAAGGAGTGTGCTTTGGGGATCCTGTGAATTGAACACAGAGATTCTTTCAGCAGTAGATTCAGAGCCCATTGGAAGATGAGATTGAGAGATGCGTAGAAGAATTTTTAAGAAGAAAATAATGAAAATAGGCACAGAAGAAGAGGTACGAACAAAAGTAGTGAAGAAGAAAGAAGAATAAGAAGCAGAGAAAAAGAAAAGATGTGGCGGCGAGAATAGGTTAGGACCTAATTCGGCTCTGATACCATGTTATCGTTGAATGAATGGGTGAATATTATTGACAAATGAGACTCTGTTAAATACAGAGAAGAGATAGTACACGAAAGGTAAGGGAATATACAGAAGTAAAGAGGGCATAATTACAGGGATATAATATCAACAATATATACGTTAATAAGGACAAAGCTGATTTTGATCGTGTTCTTCTTCTTTTGCAGCCGAGTCGTTCTTCTTCTTTTGCAGCCGAGTCTGTCTTCTTCTTTTTTTGTTTCCCCATCTTTAGTCGAAACCCTAATTTGTTCAAGCTGCGTTGCTTTTCACCTTTACTTATAATTTACATATATATACGATCTTTTTATTTTATTTTTGTCAACAATTCATACACACACTCTACCAGACTTTTGGTGTGACACAATGACGTGATTAATAATAAGTTGAATTTAATTGTTTCTGTAGATTTTTCTCTTCTTCTCTTCTTGTCTTTATTTTTTTTTCCAGCCAAAAAAACTTATTTTATTACGAACGCAAATATTACAGAGAATTCCAAGATATTACATAATTAACACAATCTTGTCGAGCTTGTTTAGCTAATTGATCAACTTGATAACTACTTGCCTATTTACATGCAAAATATGAAAATGTATTAATCTTATTGGATATATTAATTATATCCTTTACATACACTGCAATATTTGTTCGACACGACGACACCATTGCTGCTTCTTCTTCCTTGTAAGAATGTCTTGAATCATATCAAACAGTGTCTTGCAATCTCCTACAAATGTAACTTCAGAGTAACACAATTTCATGATCTCTTGGACTGCCAATTAAAAGGGCTAATGTCTCAGATTCTAGCGGTGACTCAAGTGGATCAACTAAAGATTTTCCTTGTACTATAAAGCGACCACTTCTGTTATACAAAGCCCAAACAATTCAAGCTTTTTGACACGAAGAAACCCATGAAGCATCAACAAGACAGTAATAGTTGCGAATGTACCTTGGTAAATCCTGAAGATTTTGAATAACATGGTTAATAGTATTGGATTGTTGATTCACCATTGGCACATCCTTATACATTTTTGCCTCTGCCCAACTATGCTGATTAATAATAGCTTTGCTGATAACTTGAGGAATAAATTCATTTTTATTTTCAAAAAGCAAGCTATTACGCATTTTGCATATTCTCCATCCAAAGTAAGGAAATAAAGTATCCTTGTTTATTCGCCCATCCTGACCAAAAATATGCAGAGATATATTTTGAATTAGGGAATTCGAATGCCAGTCTTGAGTGGGAGTAGAATTTATTGGAGCCAGATCCCATATTTTCTTGGAAACTCTGTATTGAAAGAGAAGATGATTAATAGTTTCATAATCTTCTCCGCAAAGATAGCACATATCATCTACTCGACAACATCTTCTTTTTAAAGTATCTGCCACCATAATTCCATTATGGGCAACTCTCCACCAAAATGTTTTTATTTTGGGAGGGATATCAAGCTTCCAAACTGCTTGGTATATTCTTATGTTGGTATCCAATGGAAGTTGTTCTGTAGTGGGAACAAAATGATGTTGAGACAAATAATTACGTTGAGCATAGTAACCTGACCTTACTGTGACTTGGAAAAAATCCAAGAAAGTTTATCCTCCACAATAGTTACAGAGGGACGAATCTGATGAACTTTAGTGACATCATCTCTGTTGACATATTGCTGCACTAATTCTCTATTCCATGTCTGCCCTCCAGTAGAAAATAAGTCACAAACTCGCATAGAAGGAAATAATGAAGTACCTGGACCTGTTGGAGGACGTGGAGGATTACAGGAAAGCCAATTATCATGTCATACTCTAAAAGTTTCTCCGTTACCCACAATCCAACGAGAACCTCTGTTAAGAAGTGGTTAACATTGAACAATGCTTTTCTAGGCATGGCTAGAGGTGGAATAGACTTGTGCTTCTTGGAAGGATATGTTCCTATAATATTTTGCTTTGTATACACGAGCTAGCAGTGAAGAGGGAGAAGTAATTTGTCTCCAGCCCTGCTTTGCTAACAAGGTTATATTAAAATCTCGAAGATCTCTTATACCTAAACCCCCTTCTTTCTTAGATGCAGTAATTTTATCCCATGGGATCCAAGCAATTTTCTTTTTGCTATGGTCAGAATTCCACCAAAATTTACGGATTGCTGCAGTAATTCTATCAAGCAGCTTAACTGGCAATAAGAAGCAGGAGATTGCATAATTTGGTATAGCAGTAGCCACAACTTTTATTAAAATTTCCTTACCCGCAAACTTCCTTAAAATTTCCTTACCCGCAAATTTCCTTAAAATTTGGGACAGGAATTTTGTAGTCTAATTTGCAAGCTTATGGGTTATGCGTTGCTTAATGTAAGAAAAAGTGTCATATTTATTTCTCCCTACTTGCTCTGGCAATCCTAGATTTTACCAAAACCGCCAATCTTTTGAATACCAGTGGCATTAATAATTGGGGTTTTGATATCTGATGGCGTACTTTTACTAAATGTGATTACTGATTTCTAATAGTTAATTTCCTGGCCAGATGCTTGTTAATAGATACGAAAAAATCTTAAGCATATGGTTACATTCAGCAGTTGTGGCTTTGCATAACAGCAAGGAATCATCTGCAAAAAGCAGATGTGAGATTGCAAGACCGCCCTTAGATGCTCTGAAACCATGAAGAAGTCTCTTTGTGGTATAGGAATGAATTAACCTTGACAGACCTTCTGTACAAAGAATATATACATATGGCGAAATAGGATCTCCTTGCCTTATCCCCCTTTGAGGTGTGATCGTTCTTGTAGGGATACCATTCACTAGCATATAGTAACTAACTGTGGTAACACACTTCATGATCCAGCTTCTCTAGATTTCTTTAAAACCCATTTTTTGCATTATAATATCGATAAATGCCCATTCCACTTTATCAAAAGCTTTAGGAATATCAAGCTTGAGAGCAATAAAGGAATTAGCCCTTTTCCTCGTATGGAGAGAATGGAGAAGCTCATGAGCAATAAAGATATTATCTGTGACCAGCCTACCAGGGATAAATGCAGATTAATTTTCTGATATAATCATATGCATCCAAGGTTTTAATCTTTCAGCAAGTATTTTGGAGATTATCTTGTACGCCACATTACTTAAACTAATGGGCCTGTAATCTTTAACTGTAGTGGGGTTTTCAATCTTAGGAATAAGATAAATATGAGTATGATTTAGTGAAGATTCTAAATATCCCTGTTGAAAAAATAAGGAGATGTAATCGAGCACACCTGGCTTAATCGTGTTCCAATGATGTATGTAGAAACCATCGTTAAGTCCATCTGTTCCAGGTGTTTTATCGGGATTAAGGTTGAAAACCACACTACGAATTTCATCCTCTGTTACCGGCTTTGTGAGATCCGCATTCATCTCCTCGGTGACTGAAATTGGAATCCCATTTAGTAGCTCTGGAGAAATACAACATTGATTGGAGGTAAATAGAGTTTGAAAATAACTTAGCATTTCATCTTGGATTTTCTGCTGCTCTGTATGGATTACACCAGCTGCATCTGCAATAGAGACTATGCGATTAAAATGTCTCCTTTCTTTATTTTTCGCATGATAGTATTTGGTATTTTGATCTCCAGCTTGAAGCCATTGAATTCGGGTTTTAGTTTTCCAATACTCTCCCTCCAACTTATATGATATCTTAAGTTGCGTTTTTAAAGAACCAATATACGAATAATCTAGATAACCTGAGTCATATGCTTGTTGCAGCTGCATTTTGAGCTCTTGGAACTTTTTCGCGGAATTTTTATTGTTTTGTTTTTTCCAAGTAGATAATGCTGCTCGACATTTAGTAATGGCTTTACTGAATTGTTGTGGAGGAATAGATGAACACTCTTGATTCCAAGTATCTCGTATAACTCTGTGTAAATCTTGATTTGATCTCTACCTGTTATCGTAGCAAAAAAGCCATATTTATGAGCCTTTATTGAGTCAGTATGAAGAATAAGTTGCATGTGATCAGATCCTATCCAAGGCAGCAGTTGGACATAAGATCGAGGATATAAATCCAACCATTCCCAGTTGGCTAGTGCCCTGTCAATCTTGGATTTGATATGATAGTTATGTCGATTACATGTCCAAGTGTATTTACCTCCAACCATGCAGACATCATGTGACCCACAAGTTGAGAGCATATGTCGAAACACCTGGAATGAGCTTTCTAATCGGGATGGCCCTCCTTGTTTCTATGCATTTGATTTAATGTCATTTAGATCTCCAAGTATAATCCACAACTTTCTTGTAGATACCTTTGCATCTGCAAGAGATGATATATCAGTCCACATATGATTATTTTGTTGATGATTAGGAGGCCCATATATATACGATAGAACAAAAGGCTTTATTCCATTAGTGATACAAACATCAGTTCTATGCAACGAGGGATCACTTACGAAGTCTAATTTTACATTTTTCAAAAAAACTGTCATACCCTCTCGCGCACCATCAACTGGCAATACAAAAACATTAGCATAACCTAGATCCTTCCCTAGTTTATTTACAACATTATAGCCGTTTTTGGTTTCCACGAGGAACATGATATCCGGTTTAGAAGATTTTCGGATATCCATTAGGTGTGGAATTGTCAGGGAGTTCCCCAATCCCTGACAATTCAAATGCATAATTTTTACTGGCGACATGGTGGTTTTAGGGTAACCACCAACCCTTTTCTAGTTGAAGATTCAGTGATTTGTTTCTTCGTAAGTGTAGTATTAGCAGATAAGTCGGTTTCAGGTTCCTTTCGCTTCGCTCCTTGCTCAGTAGCATGTGTCATAAAAGCATCCCCTTGTTGTGTCTGTGCATTCCCTTGAGCTTCCGGACCTTGGAGAAGGAGATGTGTATGACAAGACGATTCTCCGATCTCTTTAGTAGAGTTAACCTCTGAAATGATTTCCAGACGCTCTTTCGTTGTTACATATGGATTAAGCCCAATCTCCATTAGTTGCGATGGAAAAGAACCTACAGCTGGCTCTGCAGAACAAACATCATAGCTGTGGAGCAGACTTCCACAGGTTGTACAAAATTTCGGTAGACCTTCATATCGAAATTCAAGCTCAACGAGAGCAGTGTTAGGCATAATTTCAACTTTCCGTGCAAGAGTGATTCGATCATTGACATCAAATAAGACTTTCACCCAAACTTCAGCTTCCCAATTAGGCTTCGTTTCAAGAATAATGACTTCCTCAACTTGCCCCAGCTTAGATGCTATGATGCCAACAATCTCCTTCCTCTGGTAGATGCTGAGAAGCTTGTGAAAAGAATCCAAAATGGTAACTGTAGAAGATAAGTTGGATAAACCTCGATTAGATCCCATTCTCATGGGTGAGGCCAAAATTCTAGTCGAGGTTGAATTGTCCAAAGCCTTTCCAACAAAGATTGCTGCGAGTGATTCGACGGGTTTTATTTCTATGGTTGATGTTGAATATGCATGGCTGCCTTCTAAATGTACTAGGTGTGGACAGCTTGGCCACAAAATCAAACGCTGCCTTGAACTTGTAACAGGAGTTCATGAAGTAGCTACTACCACATAAACTGTTACGGTGGAGAAGTCATATAACATTGTGGTTTCAACAACTACAACCATCATTGACTCTACTTCTGTTCAAACAAGCACTACCTCAGCTCCATCCACTGGAACCGAGGTACCTTCTTCTACCAGTTCTGCCATCGCAATTAATGACTCATCCTTGACTGATCTGACAATTACCACTCCGGATGATCTCTTCTCGCTAGCTACTATCTCAGTACTTGAGAATATGGCAACTTCTATAGCATATCAATCTGCTCCTATCAGCATCATTGTAATTATTGGGATTCCTATTTTGGAATCTGCTCAAACTGTATCTGACATTGCGACTCCTATTGCTCAAGCACATTCTACAGTTCAAAGGAAAAGTATCAGTGAGCCAGATTTTGGTTCAAATAAGTTTGGTTCATTGATCTCTACGGAAGAAGAAGAAGATTCAACGGATTCTGATATTGTGTCGGATTCGATGGATTTTATGACACCTTCCGGGAACAGAATCCTTCGTGAAAGACCTGTTAAGCCAACAACAAAGGCTAAAAAGATGCAATGGCATATCGTGGGACGTGGGCATGGTAACCGAGGGCGTGGAAGCAGAGGCGGCTGTGGCTAGCGGTAATCTTATCCTACGCACTACACTTGAACGAAGCGGATGCTTAGTATTTTATGGATCATTTTATGTTCGCCTTCTTTTTTACTACTTGTTCTCGCTTTTTAAAAACTGTATGACTTTGGTGGTCATAGCATGTAACAGGTCATTATAATAATATAATATATTAAAAAAAAGTTGGATATTGCTGATGACTCCATCGATCTATTGCGACCATCCAGTCTTTGTAATTGTACGACGCATTATCCAGAACATTAAGAACATGGTGCTCCGATTGAAAATAGAAGTTGACTGTACCATCATCGTTGATTTTCCCCTCAACCTTATCGTACAGATTCCACGCTCTCGGTAACACCAACTTGATCCCTGCTGGATTTTGATGATCTGGATTAAGACCCTTAGCTACCAAGCAAAGCCGGTGGTCCTGTTCAAACTCATGACGGGCGTCTTGATGAACCGACCAGGGAGATTGATCGGAGCCGATGCAGAGCTCTTGTAAGGCGTTCCAAATCTCCTTATGAGATTCCATAGTTTGCATACGGTGAAGATGAAATGAAATTGAAACTGGATGAACAAAAGAAATCCAAATAAACTGGAAAAGAGATCGATCAAAGTCGAAAGTGAAAACCCTAGATCTGGGTAGAAGGTTCGCGAGAAATCGCCATTTTTTGCCGAGAGAGAGAATAACTAGAGCTCTTCTCTTCTCTTCTTGTTCTTGGTAAAAACCCATTTTATTCAGATATTAGCCCTATTCTTTTCATGGTCGTTGCAACCAGCGGCAGCGATAGATAATATATGTTGTTTATAATGCAAGATTGTGGAGAGTGTAGAGTGGGTATTAATAATTAGAGACGCTGCGACAGTTTACATAAACAAATTTGATCGCTGAAAATTTCAGCGGCAGCGGCAACTTTTTTTTAACGGCAACGGCTACTCTTTTTAATGGCAGCTGCGGCTGATTTTTCTCTCTCCACCATCTTTGTCAGTGTTATTATTGATCGCTGTCGCTGGTCGCAGCGACCATGAAAAGAACACGGCTGTTGTGTTGCTTCTACTTATTTCTTATAAAGAAGTTTACGTATGCTTTATGTTTTTTAATAATCATTATTAATTCTAGAAACATGTAAATAAATAAATAAATAAATAATAAATAGGAAGAAGAATAGTTTCCATTTTTATATTAAATCGGCAAGAAGAAACAGTAAAACTGGTTTCATTGGATTGACGACACCGAATGATGAATACTCTACGTAGCGGCTTGGTTGAAATTTCTTAGAGAAAATTACAGTAAAAGTCACTTTCATAATATAACAAAAGACACTTTCAAGTTTCAATTACCAGATCACTTTCATTAAAACTAAACACAAAATTGCTCCTATATTAACAATTAGTAATATTTTTGCCTCCTCTCTCTCTTTTTTTTTTTCCTTAAATCTAAAAACTCTCACAACATTCAATAACTTGAATTCATTAAAAATTGTGTTCGTTCTTGAGATTTATGGTTTTCATTGGATTGACGACACCGAATGGCGAATACTCTAGGCTTGGTTGGAATTTCTTAGAGAAAATTAGAGTAAAAGACACTTTCATATTATAACAAAAGACACTTTCAAGTTTCAACAACCAAATCACTTTCATTAAAACTAAACACAAAATTGCTTCTTTATTAACAATTAGTAATATTTTTGCCTTCTGTCTCTCTTTCTCTTCTTTTTTTTTCCTTAAATTTAAAAACTCTCACAAAATTCAATAGCTTGAGTTCATTAAACATTGTGTTTGTTCTTGAGATTTATAGTTTTGTGGATACACTACAAGAAAACACGTGATTTGCGACGGACATATGCGACGGAAGGAGTATGTTGCAAAATTGCGACTGGTTTGCTATGGAAATTGGTTTAGTCGCAATTCCGTCGCAAAATTGCGAGGACAAGGGTCGTCGCAAATCCGTCGTAAAATTGCTAGAGACTTGCGACGAAATTACAGCGGAGAAAATGTCGGTCGCAATTCCGTCGTAATTTTGCGACAAATTTGCGACGACTACAGTTCTGTCAACATTTGCGAGGGAATTGCGACGGAGCCCTCGCAAATCCCTCGCAAGTTTTGAATTTGTCCAAAACATCAAAAATACTTTTAAATAACATTGAAGCGTGTATAATCATAATAGATGATGTTTTAGTGACAACATATCTAAAACTCCAAATAATGTACATCATAATGAAATTAACATAACATAGAAGTAATGTTAATAGAGAAGTACAAGAGTTAAACGCTTGAAAACTTAGAGCAATATACAATTTCTCTAAAACTGATTATAAGTATATATTTGTAAAATTTGATTTTCTGGATTTTTGGTTAAATTTTTATTTTATGGTTTTTTATAAAATATTTAATAATTTGCGACGACAATAGTAACTTCTGTCGCAAATCCGTCGCAAATTTTAAATTATACAAAAACATCGAAAATACTTTTAATACTAAATTTAAATTCATTTGATGATGAATAGAAGTGTGTATAATCAAAATATATGATATTTTAGTGATATCACATCTAAAACCTGAAAAATGTATATCATAATAAAATCAACATAAGATATAGTTAATGTTAATAGATAAATACAAGAGTTATAAGAGAAACACTTGAGTACTTGTAACACCATACAATGTATCGAAAACTTATGATAAATATAATTTTGATATAATGAATAAACACTTCTAAACCTATTAAAATAAAATTTAATACAAATATAAACGTATTTTGATAGTTTTCTTAAAAACTCATTTGCGACTGACAGTCGCAAATCCGTCGCAAATTTTGTATTTTCCAAAAACATCGAAAATACTTTTAATACTAATTTTAAACTTATTTGATGATGAATAGAAGTTTGTATAATCAAAATATATGATATTTTAGTGATATTATATCTAAAACTTGAAAAATGTATATTATAACGAAATCAACATAAGATATAGTTAATGTTAATAGATAAGTACAAGAGTTACAAGAGAATCGCTTGAGTACTTGTAACAACGTACAATTTCTTGAAAAGTTATGATAAATGTAATTTTGATATAATGAATAAACACTTCTCACCGTATTAAAATAAAATTTAATACAGATATAAACGTATTTTGATGGTTTTCTTAAAAACTAATTTGCGACAGATCTGTAGCAAATCCGTCACAAATTTGCGAGGGATTTGCGAGGGATTTGCGTGGGAGCGTTACTTTTAACGATACCCTATACCCTAAACTGGAAAATGTTTTAAAACCTTGCGAGGGAATTGCGACGGATCCGTCGCAATTCCCTAGCAAAATAAAAAAAATTTGTAATTTTGGCCGAAATATTTTGAATCTTATAAAAATTAGATGAGTTCGCGCTAAATTTTATTTGACCGCCCGTATTGCGACGGATTTGCGACAGATTAAACTAGTTTCGTCTTCTTGTTGAGTTAAGTTCTCTATTGTGTTCATCTTGGCCTTGAACATTGCCTGGTTTATCGTGAGTGAACTTGGAGAGTATAGCCTAAACTTAATCCTCCTAGAAACGGCCCCATTTCACACTCACTAGGTGATTGCAATGTACTTGTCACATATACAGATTCTACTGTTATATTATAGACTATGGTCTTATATCATTAAAAGTCTTGATGCTTAACCCTTAATTACTTACACAAAAGCATTGTTATCATCTTTGGAACTGAGCAACTTACAGTGCTTGTTTTTAGACTCTGCTTAATTTAGTTGTCCCTTTTGAACCTATATCTTGGGATCTCCAGTCACATAGGGTATCCATCGAGGCATCATCTATATCCATAGGCTTTAAACCCATTCCTTTTGATGATTTAAGAACTTGATCTCGCGGCAAGCTTTTGGTAAACGGATCCGCTAAGTTTTTTAGCCGATTTGATGTATTCTATTGTCAATACACCACTTGAGATCAGTTGTCTAATGGTCTTATATCATCGTCGAATGTGGCGAGACTTGCCATTGTAAATATTATTCAGTGCTCGGGATATAGCCGACTGACTGTCACAATGTACCCGTAAAGCTGGCACTGGTTTCTCCCACATCAGAATATCTTCTAGAAAATTTCGGAGCCACTCAGCTTCTTCTGCTGCTTTATCTAAAGCTATGAACTCTAATTCCATATACGACTTGCCAACAGAGTTTGTTTGGAAGATTTCCAAGACACATCTGCACCGCCTAGCATAAAGATGTATCCACTCATGGATCTAAAGTTTTTTAGAATCGGAAATCCAGTTTACGTCATTGTATCCTTCCAAAATTCCAGGTTCTTTACCATAGTGCAGCCTATAAGTTTTAGTATGATGAAACAAGACTTTTTAGTCTTGCTAGCAATTCCTCAATTGCTCATATCATTGCAATATTTGAGGTATCAATCCATCTTGGGAGATCATTCAATAAGAATGCAAAGTTTGGTTTAAGCTAGGCTAAATTAAAAGGTTTAGGGTGATAAGCAATAATTAAAATAAGAAACACAACCTAAGAGAGACACTACAAGTTCAATAATATGAAACTAAGCCTTAATTACTACTAATCAAGTACTAATGACGCAATTAACTACTAATTAGGATTAACAAATTACTAAAAACGAAACCTAGGGATGGAATCATTGATTTGGGAAACCAAATGGACAATCTTGCAATCATTTAAGCAACTAATCAAGCCATCTCTATGCCTAGAACACTAATTAAAGACTAATCCATGATGTGTGGCAATAATCCCTTCACTAATCACCCAAATGAACTAATGATGTTTTAGCATTAAAATGATTAGCAAGCATGAATAACAAGTCTAATAGCATGATAAACACCCTAGACAACTAATGATGTTTTAGGCTAGGTATGTAAATCTCTTATTAAGTTGGTTCAAGCATTTCATCAAACACTTGGTGGGTGTGTGAAATGCTTATGATCCAAATAGCAAAAGATTAGCTATTTGGCATTAAGAACACCTTAATAAGAAGAGAGATGAAAGAATCTATCCTAGATTGCAAGATTGAACCATTAGAAAACCCTAAATCTAACCCATCCCCAAGTTCCTAAAGAACTACTCACTAATCATAGTTAAACCCATCAAATCAAAGATAAGAGAAAGGTTAAACATGATTAGAGAAAAGATTAATAGAAGTTCAAGATAGATATTGCATAAAACTTAAAGATCCAAAGCAAATACAAGGTTTTCTCTCAAAGAGGCTAAAAGTTTATGACAAGACAAGAGAGAATAAAAGTTATCATAAAAATTAGGTCTAAAGAGTATTTATAGGAGGGACCCATAAAAGTGACAAGGAGGATTCGTCTGTGTTCGGATCGACCAGGTTCGTCGATCCAACTCATCGATCCGAACATCTGGAAATTTGGATCGACGACTTACGTCGATCCGTGTCGTCGATCCGAGCTCTGGTCGTTCGGCTTCTTCTTGATGTCTTGGTTCGGTTCGACGAGCTACGTCGATCGGTGTCATCGATCCGAACCCCTGGACTTGTGGTTCGAAGAACTTGTGGTTCGACGAGGTACGTCGATCCGTTTCATCGATCCGAACCCCTGGACTTGTGGTTCGACGAGCTACGTCGATCCGTTTGCTCGATCCATTGTCCTGGAAGTCTGGATCGGCGTACTCGTCGATCCAACACGTCGAACTAGCGCGAGAAATTTTCTCCTTCATCTTGGTGACTCCTTTCTCCTCCAAGTGCTATGCAATCCTTCTCCAGCTCCATCCACGCCTCCATAGTGTCCTTTTCACCTGATCAAGACTCCAAATGCACCAAAACATGCAAAAGAACATGCAAAGAGATCCTAGACTCTAAATGATCGAAATGCAATACAATGATGCTAAATAAGGATCCTAAATGATGACAAACTTACACTAAATGGAGAGAAATATGATGCAAAATATAGACATATCAACTCCCCCAAACTTGCCTTTTGCTTGTCCACAAGCAAATGAAACACAAGCTAAGGAGAGAGGTTTGAAAGTGGGAGCTCAATATCCAAGATAGTTAACAATAATAATCAACTCAATATCCTAGTTCTTAATTCTAGAATGCATGTGAATACTTCCTACTCCAAAAGAGTTAGCCATGCCCATCTCAACATTCAAGTGTACTAAGAATTTAATCAAAACAAGTCTCCCTATCAAACCAACTCTTTAACATTCATTAAGATCAAAACCATGAATCATGACATTGCAAGGCTAGTGAATTCATTTGGTTTAAGGACTGGGTTTTGAGATAAAAATGATCCCAATTCATCCGGTTTTGCATTTAAGTAAGGGTAACACTCAAAAGGATTGAACCATATGCATAATGCTAAAGGTAAGAAACAAGTGATGCATACAAGGATAGACTATCATCTACCCGAAATACTATCAATGATCCTACACCCCTCTCATTCATTTTTTAGCTCACTCAACCCTCTAGAATCTACCCTTTCATCAAGGCTTTTGTGCCTTGCTAAACCCTTTGAATTTCGAACATTTTTCTCTTTTTAAAGCCTTAAGGGGGAACTTCTTCAACTTAGCAATTTCGGTGAATGGAGTAGTCTACACTTATTAACTTAGCTCTTCTTTTGATTTCTAGGTGGCCTTGCATATATTTATATATATTTTTTTTCTTTTGGCCCTTTGGCTCTTTTGATTTCTTAAGACCACCTAACACTTTTTATTTACTTAGAGCTATTCCTTTTTAAAACCCAAGACTCTCCATTTCAAACCATTCTTCCCCTTACTTTCCACCAACCCTTTTATCCATCATCTCTTTCTTCCCAACTTTTCCACAACTCATCAAGTATTATCACAACCAATTAAACCCCCAAATCCTAAGCCTAAAGCTAACCTCAAAATGCAAGGTTAGAATCTACATGAAAGTCTATACTTGTCGTTTCAAACCTAACACTTTATGCTAAGTTCAATCGAAATAAAGGCCTCACAAGTAGTCACACAAAAACAATTGGCTTCAAAGGAGGTAAGGTTTGGTAGGAGTTCTACTTGAGCTAGCAAGAGGGTGGCAAAGTGAGTAAGAAAGCTCAAGTATTTTCAATCCATGAATTCACTTTCAATGCAAGCATGATAATTAAATGTCCAAATTCGGTTTAAGTGAGTAGAGTTGGCTATCAAATTCAAGACCATATTTCAACCAAAAACTAGTGACAAATGAGGTGGTCCAAGCATGGTTCTTCCTTACTTTCAAATTCATTCACAAGCATTAAAGAACTACTAACTAGGGTATTGAATTGATTACAAGAGTTAAAAATCTACAAGGATAGGCTCATCATTGCTCCCAATGCATATGCAAACAACCTAAATGAGAAAAATTCTAGACTCAATCCTAAAATGTTAACAAGTGCAAATGCAAACTAAATGATATTTTTTTTTTAAATTTTCGAAATTTTTTCATTTTTTTGGTTTTTCTATGCCTTAGATGAGACTCAAATATGCATGCTAAAGAAAAATAAGATCACAAAAGACAAAGTCAAATACCATACTCCCCCAAACTTAAATTACACAGTCTCTTGTGTAATCCAAGCTTGGAGAAGATTTCAAAATGCAAAAATAAAAACTAAATGGTATTTACAATGATTTGGAGTGGTACCTTGATCAAAAACGCATGGAGGAGGAGGAGTAGGATGGGTTGCTTGATTGAGGGGTGGGAAATCTCATAGCCCTCCATACTCAACCTAAGACTTTTCAAAACTCAAAGAAACATGATTATAGAATAAAAACAAGAATATATACAAGGATAACATGGGAATGCCTCCCAAGAGCGCTTGTTTAAAGTCACTAAGCTTGACTTTTCAAACCTTTTACACATTGGGAGGGTCATGGAGTGGATGTGAAGTTCCTCCTCCCTTCTCGATGAACATGGTGTTTGCTCCAATGTCTAACACCTTCTTCTTCTTCTTAGACCTCCTTCTTGCCCTCCTTGGTGGCTCAGCTATATGTTCCACCACATTGATTCCATCAAACATAGCAAGAAGACTCACACCATCAAAGCTTGACCCATCATACTCATTGTGGTCCGAGGTATCATTATCCTTTAGCATCACACAAGTGAATCCCATCAGCTGCTCCTTTTTATATGGTGGTTTTTCATCAATTTCAATAGTAGCACATGTGATTGTGCCACAAAAACCCAAGGTAGAAGGCTTCATAGGATAGAAGACCTTATCATTCACACTCTTGAGAATCACCCTCTTGTTTGTGAAATCAATGCTTGCACCAGCTGTATTGAGGAAGGGAGTACCTAGGAGGAGAGGTAGCCTTGTTGCTTGAACCATGTCCATGACTATGAAGTCAGTTGGGACTAGACACTCACCAATCTTCAATGGATAATCTTCAACAAGGCCTATAGGTTGTCTTGAGGAAGCATCAACAAAGGTAATAGGTGAGGGATACTTCTTTAGGTTTGTAATCCCAAGGCTCTTAAACATTTCAAGGGACATCACATTGACACTTGATCCAGAACCACACAAAGTTTCATCAATCTTTAAATTCCCAAGAGAGCAAGAAATCAAAAAATTTCCGGGATTACCAAGCTTTGGAATAGTCTTAGGCTCATCCCTTGTTGTGCTTGGTGGATTAAGGCTTTCCATCAGCTCTTCTACCTTCTCCCTATTAGCTAGCAAGTCTTTGATGAACCTTATTTGACCCTTGACTTGAGACAAACTCTCCCCCTTTGGCAAGGGTGCTCCAACTTTCTTCATACTTCCTCTAAAGCTTGAGAGCACTTTCTTTTGTGCCTTAGTCAAAATCCGCTCAGGATATGGGAGTGGTGGCTTATAGATAAGGAGATCACAAGCTCCTTCTTCACTCTTCTTAGCCTCTTCTCTTACATCCTCCTCAACTCTTGCCTTTGTAGAAGTCTTGGGTTCATCAAACACTTCATTACCCATTTTTGTAGCAATAACCATGGAGTCATTTTCAATAACCACCTCCCCATCTTGAACTTCAATGTCCTTATTGAATGTAGATGTATCATAAGGAGCTTCGAATAGTTACTCAAACTCTAGCACAACTATCTCATACTCATCTTCATCAATAGTGGAGATAGCATTGCAATACTCTTTTGGGTTAGCTTCGGGCTTACCGGGGAAAGTGCCTTGAGAATTGGAGCTAGAAGCCTTGCCCTTGTTATCAAGTTGCTTGAACTTTTGTTGAAGACCTCCTATTTGAGTTGCAAGCTCATTGAGTGAAGAATCCATCCTTGTGTTAATCTCAGCAATCTTCTTTCCCATATTCGCATCATTTTGAGCTTGACCTTGAATTATTTGTTGAAGCATGAGCTGAACATTGTCTTGTGGAGGACCTTGTGAAGGTTGAGGAAAATCAGGTGGAGCATTGTACTTTTGACCATTATAGTTGCCTTGGTTTCCTCCTTGGTAGTTAGACCTTGGTGCATAACCCATTTGTTGATTGTTGTAAGACACAAAAGGTTTGTTTTGAGTAGCTTGTGGGGGGTAGACTTGGTCTCCGGGGTTGGCTACATTAGTACTTCTATAAGAGAGGTTGTTATTCCCCTTATAGTTGTTGTTGGAGTAGTTGTTGTAGCCTCCTTGGCCACCCACGAAATTGACCACTTCTTCACACTCTTGAGCCTTAACTTGATCATCACAATCTTCTTGGTACTCACTAACAAAATGTACATGCCTTTGATTGGAAGACATGAGCATGTCCATCTTGTCATGTAGGGACTTCATTTCTTTCTTGTGAGTTTCATATTCACCTCCCCTTGGAGCTCTATCATAGTCTTCATTGTAATTACCATCACTCAAGGCAAGATTCTCTACAAGCTCCAAACCATCTTCTACTTCTTTGCCTAAGAAGTTCCCATTACTTGCGGTATCAAGAAGCATTCAAATCTTTGGGAGAACTCCTCTATAGAGAGTGCTTAGTAGAGACTCTTGTGTGAAGGCGTAATGAGGGCATTGCATGGTGTAGCCCTTGAACCTATCCCAT
This sequence comes from Alliaria petiolata, assembly GCA_020283515.1. Lineage (NCBI taxonomy): Eukaryota > Viridiplantae > Streptophyta > Magnoliopsida > Brassicales > Brassicaceae > Alliaria > Alliaria petiolata. Next base: position 10,765,286 of record JAHZTW010000005.1, read on the forward strand.
GCTTCATTAAAAGACTCATTGTTCTTTTGAGTGAAGCTAGAGATCTCATTCCTCAACTTGGCCGTTCTTGAGTTGGAGAAGAACTTAGATAGGAATGCTTTGTTGCATTCATCCCAAGAGGTGATGGTACCTTGAGGTAAGTTTTTCTCCCATTGCCTTGCTCTATCCCCAAGAGAGAAGGGAAAGAGTCTTAGCTTGAAAGCATCCTCACTCACACCATTCATCTTGAACAACCCACAAACTCTATCAAAGTTATCCAAGTGATCAAGGGGATCCTCCATAGGCAAACCATGGAACTTGTCTTGTTGAACCATGGAGATGAAAGCTGGCTTCACTTCAAAGGTGTTGTTGTGAACCGGTGGAGGTTGAATACCATATCTATTTTGGTGAATATTTGGAGCATCACCAGCCCCTATGGTTCTCCCTTGTCTAGGCGCATGCAAGTTGTTTCCATTGCCCCTTGGAGCTTGCTCATTTCCATTATGAGCTTGGTTGGCATGCGCCATTGGTGGAGGGTGTTGAACTCTTTGTTGTTCTTCCATTCTCAACCTTTCTAACCTTGCAGCCTCCCTTCTTGCAATCTTAGCAACCCTTACCAACTGATCAATCTCTTGAAAGCCTTGGAAGTTGTTGTCTCCTTGTGATCTTAGGTGCATTCAAGGGAAACTGAAATCTAGAAAATGAAATGGTCAATAAACACAAAAGTATTACTTAGTCTCAAACTAAACTCAAATCTTAATGATCAAAGAATCCCAATATGGCAACGGCGCCAAATTGAAACAAGACTTTTTAGTCTTGCTAGCAATTCCTCAATTGCTCATATCATTGCAATATTTGAGGTATCAATCCATCTTGGGAGATGATTCAATAAGAATGCAAAGTTTGGTTTAAGCTAAGCTAAATTAAAAGGTTTAAGGTGACAAGCAACAATTAAAAAGCAACCACAACCTAAGAGAGACACTACAAGTTCAATAATATGAAACTAAGCCTTAATTACTACTAATCAAGTACTAATGACGCAATTAACTACTAATCAAGATTGACAAAATACTAAAAACGAAACTTAGGGATGGAATCATTGATTTGGGAAACTAAATGGACAACCTTGCAATCATTTAAGCAACTAATCAAGCTATCTCTATGCCTAGAACACTAATTAAAGACTAATCCATGATGTGTGGCAATAATCCCTTCACTAATCACCCTAATGAACTAATGATGTTTTAGCATTAAAATGATTAGCAAGCATGAATAACAAGTCTAATAGCATGATAAACACCCTAGACAACTAATGATGTTTTAGGCTAGGTATGTAAATCTCTTATTAAGTTGGTTCAAGCATTTCATCAAACACTTGGTGGGTGTGTGAAATGCTTATGATCCAAATAGCAAAAGATTAGCTATTTGGCATTAAGAACACCTTAATAAGAAGAGAGATGAAAGAATCTATCCTAGATTGCAAGATTGAACCATTAGAAAACCCTAAATCTAACCCATCCCCAAGTTCCTAAAGAACTACTCACTAATCATAGTTAAACCCATCAAATCAAAGATAAGAGAAAGGTTAAACATGATTAGAGAAAAGATTAATAGAAGTTCAAGATAGATATTGCATAAAACTTAAAGATTCAAAGCAAATACAAGGTTTTCTCTCAAAGAGGCTAAAAGTTTATGACAAGACAAGAGAGAATAAAAGTTATCATAAAAATTAGGTCTAAAGAGTATTTATAGGAGGGACCCATAAAAGTGACAAGGAGGATTCGTCTGTGTTCGGATCGACCAGGTTCGTCGATCCAACTCATCGATCCGAACATCTGGAAATTTGGATCGACGACTTACGTCGATCCGTGTCGTCGATCCGAGCTCTGGTCGTCCGGCTTCTTCTTGACGTCTTGGTTCGGTTCGACGAGCTACGTCGATCGGTGTCATCGATCCGAACCCCTGGACTTGTGGTTCGACGAGCTACGTCGATCCGTTTCATCGATCCGAACCCCTGGACTTGCGGTTCGACGAGCTACGTCGATCCGTTTCATCGATCCGAACCCCTGGAAGTTTGGATCGGCGTACTCGTCGATCCAACACGTCGAACCAGCGCGAGAAATCTTCTCCTTCATCTTCTTGGTGACTCCTTTCTCCTCCAAGTGCTATGCAATCCTTCTCCAGCTCCATCCACGCCTCCATAGTGTCCTTTTCACCTGATCAAGACTCCAAATGCACCAAAACATGCAAAAGAACATGCAAAGAGATCCTAGACTCTAAATGATCGAAATGCAATACAATGATGCTAAATAAGGATCCTAAATGATGACAAACTTACACTAAATGGAGAGAAATATGATGCAAAATATAGACATATCATATGACGTACATAGTCCAATACTCTCGTTATGGCTTTTCAGTGTTTATGTCCTAGATTACTCGTATAGTGACTCAGTACATTGACTGCATGTGCTAACTCGGGTCTAGTACAATTTGTTAAGTACATCAGATTTTCGATTACTCGTGCATAATCCACTTGTAACACTTATTCACCCGTATTTTTTGTCAAGTGAATACTAGTTTCTACTGAAGTTTTTGATGTTCCTTTGAGTAGGTATTGAACCTCTCAAGTATATTTTCAGCATAATGAGCTTGAGACACGATGATTTCTTCAGAATTTCTAGTGATCTTAATTTTCAGACTTTTCTTTTTGCCGGAAACCTTGCACCACAAGCCTAGCCTTGTACTTATCGGTTTTCAACTTTGTTTTGAAAATCCATTTACACCCTAGGGTAAATCCTTGTGGCAGATCAGTTATCTCACTATTGACGGCTTCCTTCCACGAATGTGAGTCGGGTGTAGACATGGCCTCAATGAAGATTCTTTGTTCATTCTCTGAAAAAGACTATTAAGAAATCTTCATCAAAAGATTTTTCCTTACGAGCTCTTTTGCTTCATCTAAGTTAATCTTCAACCGCTTTTGCACCATCAAACGATGTGCAAGAAGTACTCGCCTCATTTCCAGAGGTGATTGCATCACTTTCTTCACGAGTTCCTTTTAGATTTTGTTTATCCTTACACGGAAACACGTGCTCAAAGAAAGATGCATTTCCTTGATTACATGGTTGTATTAACATGGATATCTGGTATGTCTGATTTATGAACCAGAAACCGAAAAGCATCAGTATTGTGTGCATAACCGATGAAAATACAATCCACGGTTTTAGGCCCAATTGTGACCTTTCGAGGAGGTGGCACTGCGACCGTTGCCAAGTACCCCCCCCCCACTTTCAGGTATTTGTACGAAGGTATATTACCTTTACAAAGTTCGTATGACGTTTTGCCAATAACTTTGTGTGTAATTTTGTTGAGGATATGATTTGTTGAAATCAACGCTTCCCCCCACATGTGTTGGGGTAACCCAGATTCCTGCAACATTGCATTAATCATCTCTTTAAGAGATCGGTTTTTTGGTTCCACAACTCCATTAGATTCAGGTGAATAAGGAGCGGTCGTTTGATGGATAATGACATGTTATTTACAGAATGCATTGAAGAGTCCATCATGTTCGCCTCCTCTATCACTTCTAAATATCTTAATAGTTCTATTGAGTTGGTTTTCAACCTCAAGTTTATACTCCTTGAATTTTTCAAGGTTTCATCTTTGCTTCTTAGCAAATAGACATATCAAGATTTTGTACTATCAACTATGAAAGGCACAAAATATTTTTACCGCCTCGAGGTTGAACAAATTTTAAATCACACAGATCTGTGTGAATTAAACCGAGAGGCTCGGGTTGTTCTTTTGATTCGAAGGGATGGGGTTTTTTGTGAGTTTTGCTTGTAAGCATACTTCACATTCTTGAGACTTATCTCATGTCCAGAAGTCATCTTGAGCTTCACTTCGCCACGAACTTCAATCTTGGACGAGCCGATGTTACCCATTAACAGTCGCCCTTCACTCTTGCATTTTTCATAAGTGATAAACATGTTCTTATCATTGCATATGTGAGTTGTGGGACCTGTGTCGTACCACCATTCCCTTGGGTTGTCTTCAACCGTGTTGACTTATGTGACCACAGCGCACATATCAGTCAAGTTGGCTTGAAACTTACCTTTGTCTTTGCGGTTGTGAATCTTGCTACGACTTGCGTCAGTTTTTTTATCCACCTTGCCACGCTTGTGACAAATTCCCAAGAACTTCATTGCACCCTTTCGCTTCATAAAGCTAGTAGAGGCTTTTAGAGAAAATTTTCTTTTTCTCTTGTTCTTGTGAATAATAACATTAGCAATGTGCTCATTCAAAACACCACTTGCTATGCGGATTCGAGACTCGATCCGCAGCCTGACTATCAAGTCTTCAAGAGAAATTGCATTCCGCTTGTGTTTAAAAAGGTTATGGAAGTCCCCCCAAGTTGGAGGAAGCTTCTCAATGAAGCAGCAAACCCAATAGGTTTCACAATGCCTCATGCCTTCAGCGTGAATCTCATGAAGGAGATTCTGAACTTCTGCGAATTCCATCAATGGTCTCGAATCCACCATTTGATAATGTTGGAATTTCGCAACAATGAATTTATGGGATCCAGAATCTTCAATTCGATACTTCTTGTCAAAAGAATCCCACACCTTCTTCGAACTTTTTAAATCTTCAAACAGGTTGTACAACGGTTTGGAGAGACAGTTCAGGATGTAGCCTTTGCACAAGTAATCATTGTGCTCCCAAGTTTGAACCGTCGCAAGGATCATTGGATCGGTGTTGTTTTCAGGGAGAGAAGGTTTCACTTCGCCGGTGTACTTCTGCAGGTTCAGAGTTGTCAAATAGAAGAACATCTTCTTTTTTTCACATTTAAACTCAACGGCAGTCCCATCGAAACTTTCGGGAGGGGGAACATGATTTCCCTTTGAGATATTTGTCTCTATAACGCTTGATGCCACAAAGTATCATAAAAATTAATTTGGTATGCACCAACATTAAAACTTTAAGATCCGAGCATTCGTCAAAGCGTTCGCAAACGCGTTTGAGAGTGATTAAGCGTTTGTTTTATCAAACCCTAATCCAAATCGGCGATTACATACTGATTGTAATGCCTATCGTTTATTGATCGCAACCAATAAGACGAGAGTATTAAAACCGATTAAATATCCGACTAAATCATTTTGAAATTGATCAATGAAAAACCTTTATTTACTCGTGATTAAAATCCGTTAGATGTTCATTGAACACGAACGGATTTCTTTGAGTTAAGACACTAAGACCAATAATTTAGAAATTCAGAATATTTTATTTAATCACAAAATAAAAAAGATTATCAAAACCGAATAAAACGAGTTAAGAAAAATCGTAAATAATAAATCGGTAAAACCGAAACACTGGAACGGAGTCGAGATCGCAATCTCTTTCCTTAACTCAAAGAATCACCCGTAGTGTGACAAGTATAATCACGATTCATGACTCCCAGGATACAACCGTTCAACCCCGAATCGCATCACTCGATCGCGGATCTAACGAACTTGTATCTCAACAAATTCTCTCAAAATAAAGAAACTATCTGATGCAGTAGTGGATTGAAGGAACGCGTGTTTAGCCTTTGCTTTGATCTGATGATCTGTATTTGGATGATTGAAAAAGAGAGGCTAACCCATCATATATATATAGTATGAGAAGGGACTTGAAAACATTCCAAGTTTCTAATGTGGGATATTTTAACTTCCACAAAGAGTTATAGGTAATAGAAATTTTCCATTTGTTTGAGCCTCTTCCACAAGGAGTTATAGCTAATGGAAACTTTCTGTTTAGACATTTTCCACAATGAATTATAGCTAATGGAAACTTTTTATTTATTTGAGTTCAATGCATCCCTTATTCACACAAAACACAAAATAATAAAGTCCAATTGTGTTAAGAAAGTTTGATCATCTTTATTGAAAGGGTCAAAGCAATCAGAGCGAATCTGATTATAGTCCGAGGTGAGACTTCATAAACCATCTCACGATGGTAGTCTTAGACATTATAATGAGAAATCGAGATAGGTTTCTTAGAGATCCAATGTGTAGTAACTATTTTGTAAAGTTTCTATTGTAGATCCTTAATAAGAGTTTTAATGAGTCATGTATGGCTCGATCGGGTGGATTAAAAACCTTGCATTTATAAAGGAAAAACATAATCAGAGAAATTTGTATTACTTTTCTTATTACATCGATGTCGTATGATTTAATAGTTTTGATATGTTGTTTATACTTAGCTTATATTTATTTCTCAAATTATTATCAATTCCCATTTGACATTGTAATAGTTTTCATCTGTGATATTTTAATTCTCCCATCAAAATAATATGTATGAGTGAGATTATAGAAATTTGGATGATATTAGTGTTGGTTAAAACAACATAATATTTGAAGAAAACACCAAACTTTCGTACGAAAGTCTTTTAACTTTTTGAATAACGAAGATGATAAACAAAATTTGACTCATCAACTCACTGATTGATGAGCTTATAAAAATATATCAGAAAAAAAAACTGCATGCATGTTTATGTGGGTATTCATCTAGTTTTACTTAAAAATTGAGCGGGTAGGCGAATGTTTCTTTCTCTCTTCTCAACCATGACACAACAGAGTCATCAAGCCGTCAAGTGCATGTTCTGTTTGATGGGTATGAGCTCGCTGGAATATCTTGATGGATCTATGCCTATCCACACATCAACATTTGCATTCCAACCAATCAGATGACTCCATGAAAATGCGAATATGGAATTATGCCACAAACCGGATAATGTTAAAACCAAAATTATACTACCAAACCGGAGGGTTGGTTGTATTGTTTGATCAGGCTTTAGCAAATCATTGCCCAAAATATTTATTAGTTTTTTTTTTGAAAAAGAATATTTATTAGTTGAAAACATCGAGCGGGCTTTCATAGAATCATTGACAATAATTTTCACTCACAGCGTAAGATCATTGACCATAATTTGCATGTAGTTCAGCTTAAACATCTTAAACCGTCCGAGTTTGGTAGTATAGTTTCGAGTATGCAGGCCCGTCTTATTAGTTTTAATAGCTTTGGTGAAATACAACATATGGACTTTTTATCTGTACTAGGTGTGTTCCCAGCTTCCCACGATACGCCGCAAATTTTTAATTTTGTTTTTTGTTTTAATATCATGATGTTTAGATAAATTTAAAATAGATAAAAATGAATATTTCATATACACAAGTTTATCTATAAATACATAAGAAGAGTATGCATTGAAAATAACTGTGTGTTTATATGTGGTTCGTAGATAGATTTAGTTCTGTAGGAATTTGTAAAATGTAAGAAAAGGCATCCAAATAATAACTTAGTGTCATGACAGTAAAGAGAATGTAAGTAGACAAATACTATATTAGGGAATATATCACACATCGGAAGTTGGAAGGGATCTTAAGTAATATATAAGGGACATGAGCCAATCCACTCATTGCCAATTGGTTTTGAGTTGGAAGCCCATGTAACTTAACATGGTATCAGAGCCAGATCCACGCAATTCAATCCGATCCATCATCGATATGTGACCCAAAGATGGCCCGTCGATCCATGCCCAAACATACCGAGATCAATGGCCAAGAGCCATCATCTCGAGGGGGCGTATTAGGGAATATATCCCACATCGGAAGTTGGAAGAGATCTTAAGTAATATATAAGGGACATGAGCCAATCCACTCATTGCCAATTGGTTTTGAGTTGGAAGCCCATGTAACTTAACATACTATTTCCATGCATGAACAGAAAGAAAGATTCACGTTTTTCATCACTGAAACTTAGAAATCAACCCGGTTAACATGATTGATACACTTTCTACCAAAAATATTATGTGCCATGAGACAGTCTCCGAACCAATACCTTTAAATCTTTGAGCAAGCTTCGATGAGCCGGCCCAAACAAATTGGTGGCCCGAAACCAAAAAAAATAAATATATTTTTTTATATTTATAATTATTAAATAATATCAGTTTTAATAAAAAAAATATTAAATAACCATATATATATATATATATTGCTATATAAGTTTAAATTATCTTGTATTTAATTTTTTTTAGTGGTTGTGGCCTTATAAATGCACTATTTTACAAATTTTACAACAAAAATGTGACATAATAATTAATAAATAAATTTGGTGGCCCTAATCCATGACTTACCCCGCTTGTGCTCTGGATCGTGCCTTTGATCTTATCTACCTCGAATTGTGGAAGCAACTCTTCCCCTGTAACATCGGCATCTAACTGAGTTTCCCTCTCATGAAAATCACTATGCATAAATCCTCAAATTGTCTGGGAGCCACACATTGTTTCATGAAAACTCTTGTCCTTCTAGAACTGGAAAGCAGGAATGGGATTCTAGGGTTTCCGACGATGAGAAGAATCCTCCGTCTTTTGAAAAAGAGGATAACCGAGAACAATCCACATTCTCCGGCAACCTCGAAAAACTCTGATGTCATTCCTTTGGACCTACGGATAGAAGTCCTTAATCGATTGCCTGCGGAATTCGTAGTTAGGTTTCTGCTCGTATAGATCTCGAAACGGGACACCGAAACTTCCTATTCTTCTCTTCTTCTTCGCTTTCGTCGTCATCAACATCATTATCAACTTCTTTACAATCAAGAATATTACGTCCCCTACCAATGTACTCTGTGTACCCTAATTATTACGTTAATGGGTTGATGAGCATGGGAGATATCATAGTTAACCCTTACACCGATAAGTTCATAACTTTACCATTAGTTTCCATTTAACATTCCGACTTTACCCCAAGACTATGGGGGTGTATTGGATTAGGAATTTTAGAAGATTTGGTGGTTTTTTTAAAATCTCTTGTTAGTGAACTAATGATTTCCAAATGTCTTACCAAATCCTATGTTATTCAATCAAGAATTTATAAAAAAGTAAATCAAATCTCCTGTTATTGGAAATATTTTAAGTAGTGGAATGATTTTAAGTGATTTTCATGGGGTTTCTTAGTTAAAAATATAAAAAACTAAATCTCATAGTTTTAGGTGAGATTTCATAGACTTTAATAACAAATCATAAAAAATTTCCTTAATTCACCCAAAATTATCTAAAATTTCATTAAAACTCAAATCATTTCAAATTCTCCCAAATTTCAGTTTCAATACACCGCCCTATATATATACCTTCAGTCAACATTTATGGGACTGTATAAGAAGCAATTGGAAATGCCTTGTGTCCAGAGCTCATCATATTTCCTTGGGCTTTTGCACTTCGATGACTCAAATTCTCTCCTAAGCTCCATCAATTGGGCCCAGAAAAGCCTAGGTTTATTAAGACTTTACTAACACGTCATTCCAAACGACGACGTTTTGAACCGAAATTTCTAGCTTATTCTTCTTCCTTGGCTAATTAGTGAAAACGTTCGGGAGAGAGTAGGTTGCGGTCCCTCCTCAAAGCTAAGAGATTGTGTAAACAAGAACACAATAACAGTTTTCTTTAGGCAAATTCAATCTGCCTTTTTCTTTGTTTCCTTTTCTATTTACTGTATAATGGAATATGGAACTACACGTCCCTACAAATATGGAAACAACTAAACAACGACCTACTCTTGTCCTATATCTCAGGAACAGAGTGACAAATTAATTATATGCAATAACAAATATTAAAAGAAAGTTAGAAAACATAACCGTCTTGAGTCTTTGACTTGGTATTGCTACGTATGCTCACCACCAGGCCCGGCCCAAACATAAACTGGACCCTGTGCCAAAAAAAATGTTAAAATCAAACTTATTTGTATGTTTTAAAAATTTGGACCCTCAATTGCACAATTTTTAAAAAATTTGGACCCTAAAATGTAATAAAAAATTGATGAAAATGGTGGGACCCTGTGCTTTTGCACCGTGGGCACACCCCTAAAGCGGGGCCTGCTCACCACTCTAGCGTCACTTACGGTCTAATCAGAGTATCTAGGGTTTCCGACCATGAGAAGAAGAAGTCTCCGTCTCTGCAAAAAGAGTAAAACTGAGAACAATCCGAAATCTCCGCCAACCTCAAAAGAAAGAAACTCCGATGTTCTTCTTTTGGATCTACTGATAGAGGTTTTTAATCGATTGCCTGCGAAATCCTTAGTTAGGTTTCTGCTCGTATCGAAATCATGGGCAAAAATCATCCGCAGCAAGAGTTTCATCAGATCGTTTCCCTTACGATCCTTGACTCAGCCTTCGCGTCTCCTAATCGTTTTAACCAATACAGATGTCGAAACAGGAAACCGAAACATCCGTTTCTTCTCTTCGTCGTCTTTCTCTTATACACATCTAGATGTGTATAAGAGACAGCTCCTAATCGTTTTAACCAATACAGATGTCGAAACAGGAAACCGAAACATCCGTTTCTTCTCTTCGTCGTCTTTGCTCTCGTCCTCATCATCAATAGCAATATCAATCTCTTTGCTTTCAAGAAGAACTCGTCCCCGACAATTCGTGTACCCTTATTACTACGTTAATGGGTTGGTGAACATGGGAGATGTCATAGTTAACCCTTTCACCGGTAAGTCCATAACTTTACCAAACCTCAAAACCGATACATCAACACTTTTTCGGATACGATCCAATCAATGATGAGTATAAAGTGTTATGCATTACGGATAATTCCAATACTTATATCAGTTATATGGAAGATCCGTGGTGGTCGTCTGTCTCAATATTCACATTGGGAGCTAAACAAGAATCATGGAGAGTGATCGATTGTAGCATTCCTCACTATCCTTGTTCTAGAGGTTTGTGTATAGATGGAGAGCTGTGTACTACATTTCGCTCACGCGCACAGGACAGTGTGTGTTGAGATTCGATTTGAAGTCTGAAAAGTTTGATATCTTTGCTAGAGTATCCGGGGATTTTCTTGCTTTGAATTGTCCTGTTCCAACTTTGATAAACTACAATGGAAAAGTAGCCACAGCCATTAAATCTGACAGTGTTGAGAGTACAATTGATTTGTTTGTTTTCGAAGCCGGAAAACAAGATTTATTGGAGAGATCTTTCCATAATCTTCCCGAGCCGTCTTTACGTATGCAAGGTATTAATCATATGGGTGAGATTGTGCTTGCACCACGCCACGGTTCCAAAGAGGCTTATGTTATCCTCTACGATCCCAAGGGAGCTAGTTGTAAAAAGATTAAGATTGAAATTGACGCAAAGCCTAACTTGTTTAGTCAAGAAAATTATTTCGTGGGTTACGTAGAAAGTCTTACGCTGTTGTAGTTAGAGAGATTTGGTGCTAATCGTTTCGTAGTTTAGCTACATTGAATTACTTGGTGGTTGACATTTGAAATATTTTCTACACCATTTTTAGGTGAATAGTATATTGTTGTCTACTTTTGATTTCTATCTTGAGGGGTGGCTAAAACAAAAATTGATGGAAGACGAAAAGATCATATACACTATGCAATTACAATAATTAATTTACAAAATAGAGATTAAACTCTAGAAATACCAAACATGATATCCGATGGATTGAGAAAATAACCCAACATATCATAGGATTGGGTTTGAGGATATTATTTGTGACATTGCGGTTTTGTCTTCCGGACTAGGGATGGGATTTGGCAACATCCCATCCAGGTTAAGATAAAGCGAACCGAATGTATCGGCTCCTGACACCGTTTTGATATATATCAACTCCGGTAAAATATGATTTTGGATAATACACTATAAGAAAACATGAGGTTTGTCACGAAGATTTACGAAAAAAATAAATCGTGATATATTACCGTTGAATTTACAACGAATTTAGGGGAAAATATAAAATTATCGTAATTTCGTCGGAAATAGGGAGTAATAAAATTCGTTGGGAAATCGTCGTAAATACGTATGGATTTACGAAGAATTACCGATAAAATTATTTTTCGTCGTTAACTACCGACGAATTAACGAAGAAGTATATTGACCGTGGATTTCTAGTAAATTGGTCGCAAATTTACGACGAATTAACGAGTAAATAAAATCGAAAGAACTTAACAACGTATAAAAGAGGAAAAATAAGTTAGTGAAAACGTATTTTACTGTTTTTGCCACGAATGTTTCGTTGCGAATTCGTTGTAAATAGTGAAATTCGTTGTTATTCGTTGTCAATTTCGTTGGTAATTCGATGTGAAATTTTATATATATATAGTAGCAAACAATTTATTATCAAAACTTAAAAAACAAAAACAAACACTTCTCTCATAGAAAAAATATGTCAATATAGGAATTACAAAATTGGATGTATAATCGTAAGGATTCGGAGAGATCGCTGACGAAAGAGTTCCAAGATGGGTTAGAAGGATTCATGTATCAAGCTGGAAGTTTGCAAATTACTGTTTAAAATGGTATGATGTACTGTCCTTGTCAAAAACGCATGAAAAAGAAATTTATTCGTATCTCGAAAAGTGTGGTCGCATATATTAAATAAAGGATTTTTTCTGCATTACTATATTTGATATAATCAAGGAGAGAAGCATGGGGGGGGAATGCAGCTAGTAGTAGCAGTAATAACCAAGCAATTAATATTGATGCTGAGTCAAATAATGTGCATCAAGTTGATGATCATGGTGGGTATGGTGATCATGATAGGATTCATGACATGATTACAAATGCATTTCATAAAAATATGGGTAGATTTTCAGGTGCTGGTCATGATAGTAATATTTATGATGAGGAACCCAATTTAGATGCGAAAAGATTTTATGATATGTTAGATGCTGCAAATCAGACACTCTACGATGGATGTAGAGATGGACACTCTAAATTGTCCTTGGCAACTACGATGATAACCATTAAAACTGATCATAACTTAGTTGAGGTTTGCATAGATGATTGGGCTGATTTGATTAAAGAGATTTTGCCAGAAGATAATTTAGCTGTTGACACATACTATAAGATACAAAAGCTGGTTTCTTAGTCTTGGGTTGCCTTCTGAGATGATAGACGTTTGTGTAGACAATTGTATGCTTTATTGGAAAGATGATGACAAGTTGCATGAATGTCGTTTTTTCCATAGACCACGATATAAACCGCAAGGTGCTGGTCGGAATATGGTGATGTACCAAAGGATGTGGTATCTTCCAATAACTAATAGGTTGAAAAGATTGTATCACTCGGAAAGGACTGCTGCATACATGAGATGACATGCTGATAATTTGCAGACAGATGGGGAGGTCAATCATCCGTCAGATGCAAAAGACTGGAAACATTTTAAGACATTACACCCCGACTTCGCTAGAGAGAAAGGGAATGTATAACTTGGTCTTTGCACATATGGATTTAGTCCATTTGGTCTGTGTGGTAGGATATATTCTTTTTGCCCTGTAATCTTAACACCTTACAATCTTCCCTCAAATATGTGCGTGCAAAGAGAATTTTTATTCATGAATATATTAGTCCTTGGTCCAATCATCTGAAGCGGTCCCTTGATGTGTTTTTGCAGCTCTAATAGCAAAGTTGAAGGAGTTGTGGTTTGATGGGGTTCGTACGTATGATATTTTAAAGATGAATTTTTTTACGTTGCGAACGGTGCTATCAGGGTGCACTACGCATGGGCGGTTGTCTTGTCCTTATTGTTTCAATCGAACAGAAGCATTTCAATTGAAGTACGGTCGAAAAACAAGTTGGTTTGATTGTCACCGCCGATTTCTACCCTTGTCTCATACATACCGAAGAAACAAGCGGTTATTTAGAAATAACAAAGTTGTTCGTGTTCCTCCTCCTGTATGTGTATCCGGGGCAGATTGAGAAGCGCAAATTGATCATTACGGTGCACAACAGACAGTCTTTCGTGGTGGAATTTGACATAATACAGCGAATATGCCAGATGGATACGGGGACCATCACAATTGGCATAAAAATATATTTTATGGGAGCTTCCGTATTGGAAAGATCATCCGCTTAGGCACAATCTCTATGTCATGCACATTGATAAAAACTTTTTTGATAACATTATGCATACAATGCTTAACGTTAATGGGAGAACTAAAGACAGCGTAAAGTCAAGAAAGGACATACCTGAACTTTATTGACGGAATGAGTTGCATCTTTCAAGCAACGGGAAAGCACCAATTCCAATATTTCGATTAGGTGCCGCATAAAAGTCATCATTGTTCAATTGGGCGACATCTGATGGATACGCTTCCAATCTATCTAAATGTGCGGAAGGGCAAAAGTTTTTAGGGATGAAGAGTTATGACTGTCACGTGATTATGGAATGATTGCTGCATTTTGTCTTTGCTGAACTTCTACCTGCAAATGTACATGAAGCAGTTGGAGGTAAATTTCTTGCATTTAATTTAGATATATGTACGTATGTATGTATAAAAGACTCATGACAATTATTGATAAATTTTATACTTGTGATTGTTATTGTAAGTGAAAAATCGTTGCAGGAAGTTCAGACAACAAATTTCAATGTTCGGACATTTGATGAAAAAAATGATTCAATGCTTACAATAACAACCACAAGTAACAAATTTATCAATAATTGTCATGAGTCTCTTATACATACGTACATACATATATCTAAATAAATGCAAAACCTTTACCTCTAATTGCTTCATGAACATTTGCAGGTAGAAGTTCAGCAAAGGCAAAAGGCAGCAATCGTTCCATAATTACGTGACAGGCATGACTCTTCATCCTTGAAAACTTTTGCCCTTCCACACATTTAGATAGATTGGAAATGTACCCATCGAGGAACTTCACTTCAGATGTTGTCCAATTGAACAATGATGACTTTTCTGCGGCACCCAATCGAAATATTGGAATTGGTGCTTTCCCGTTGCTTGAAAGATGCAACTCATTCTGTGAACAAAGTTCAGATAAGTCCTTTTTTTACTTGACGTTGTCTTTAGTTCTCCCCTTAACGTTAAGCACTGTATGCATAATGTTATCAATTTTTTTTTCTCAATGTGCATGCCATCGAGATTGTACCTAAGCAGATTATATTTCGAATACGGAAGCTCCCATAAAATACAATTTTTTATGCCAATTATGATGGTCCCGTATACATTTGGCATATTCGCTATACGATTCAGACAATAAGGATAAGACAACCGCCGATGCGTAATCCACCCTGATAGCATCCTATATGGGGAAAAATCGTTTATTGTCCACATAAGCACCGTTTGCATCGTAAAAAATCATTTCTTGAAATATCATACGTACAAACCACATTAAACCACAACTCCTTCAACTCCGCTATTAGAGGCCGTAAAAACACTTCAAGGGACCGCTTCAGATGCTTGGGACCAAGGACTAATATACTCATGAATATAAATTCTCTTAGCATGCACATATCTGGGGGAAGGTTGTAAGGCGTTAAGATTACTGGCCATAAAGAATTTTGCCTTCTAGACATATCAAATGGACTAAATCTATTTGTGCAATAACCAAGATATACATCCGTTTCTTTCTAGCGAAGTCGGGGTGTACCGTCTTAAAATTTTCCACGATTTTGCTTCTGACAGATGATTGACCTCCCCATATGTCTGCAAATGATCAGCATGCCATCTCATGGATGCAACAGTCCTTTCAGAGTGATACGATCTTTTCAACCTATTAGTTATTGGAAGATACCACATCCTTTGGTACGACACCCTATTTCGACCAGCACCTTGCGGTTTATATCGTGATTTATGGTAAAAACAACATTTCTGCAACTTGTCATCATCTTTCCAATAAAGCATGCAATTGTCTACACCAACATCTATCATCTGAAAAGGCAACACAAGACTAAAAACCAGCTTTTGTATCTCATAGTATGTGTCAGCAACTAAATTATCTTCTGGAAAAATTTCTTTAATCGAATCAGCCTAATCATCCATGCAAACCTCAACTAAGTTATGATCATTTTTAATGGTCATCATCCTAGTTGCCAAGGACAGTTTAGAGTGTCGTAGAGTGGCTGATTTGCAGCATCTAACATATCATTAAATTTTTTCGCATCTAAATTGGGTTCCTCATCATAAATATTACTATCATAACCAGCAACTGGAAATGTACCCATGTTTTTATGAAATGCATTTGTAACCATGTCATGAATCCTATCATGATCACCATACCCACAATGATCATCAACTTGATGCACATTATTTGACTCAGCATCAATATTAATTGCTTGGTTATTACTGCTACTACTAACTGCATTTCCCCTATTCCCCTACCTGTGATTATACCAATATAGTATTGCAGAAAAAACTCTCTATTTAATAAATGCGACCACACTTTAGAGATACGAATAAATTTTATATTCATGCATTTTTACAAGGACAGTACATCATACTACTTTCAACGGTAACTTGCAAACTTCTCGCCTGATACATAAATCCTTCTAACCCATCTTGGAACTCTTTCGCCAGCGATCCCTCAGAATTCTTACGATTATACATTCAATTTCGTAATTCGTATATTGACATTTTTTTGGTAAGATAGAATTGTTTGTTTTTGTTTTTTTTTAATTTTGGTAAGGAATTGTTTGCTACTATATATAGACTTTTTTCACATCGAATTACCAACGAAATAACTACAAAACATTTGTGGCAAAAAAATCAGTAAAACACGTTTTCACCTAACTTATTTTCTTCTTTAATACGTTGTTAAGTTCGTTCGTTTTTATTTACTCGTTAATTCGTCGTTAATTTACGACCAACTTACGAGAAATCCATGGCTAATATATTTCGAAAAATAATTTCGTCGTTAATTCTTCGTATCCGTTCGTATTTATGACGATTTCCCAACAAATTTTATTACTCTTTATTTTCGACGAATTGACGACGATTTTAGATTTTCTCCTAAATTCGTTGTAAATTCAACGTTAATTTACTACGATTTATTTTCCTCGTAAATTTTCGTAGAAAACCTCATGTTATCTTGTAGTATAATAATGTATATCAAATGCATTAATATTCAAGATGATGCTCGTTCTTCCCATGGATGTAACCTTCAGAGCTAAACCCACGGATCTGGCCACCGAGTTGAGTTGGGAACTTGGACGCGTTTAATCGGTCAAGCATCGACATCGTTCCCAAAGACAGAGACGAGTCCCATACCGGTAACCACAACATGTATCTTTGGATCTCTCTCGCATTTAGGTGCAGCAACAACGGCTGATGCAGAAATGAATGAGCGTCTCCTCGTGGGTCTTGCATTGATGCGAATGTCGATTCGAAGGCCTCAGAAGTGGATTCAGCGGAGAAGCATGGAGAGACTAAGATTGAAGAGCTTGCATGGCGTATATAATTTTTGTATGATGTGTACAAATTTAAATTAACCTGTAATTGGTTCAATATTATGCTGATGTGTGACTTTCTCAAAATACCGAAAAGCTGATGCGTGATTATAATGTTGATTATCTACTATATAATAAATGAAAGGGGCTCTCCAACTTCTGACACATCAGCTCCTCATATTGGTTCATTTTTTTTATTTGTGCAAAGTACACAAGCAATCCATTTAAAAAAACAAATAATATTTTGAATTATGAGATTAAAATTGGGAAAATATGTGAAAAAGCTTTAAAAAATTGAAAACAAAATCATAACTATAAAACTATAGAACATAAAAAAATACTTAACAAATAATCAATAAAAACCAATTATAAAAAAATAGAGAGAAAAATATGACAGAAAAAAGAACATAAACAAAAAAGTATACAAAGTTTGAGAACATGAAAAATGATGTGGAAAGAAAATAAAACTCAAAATGGTAAAGAAAAAAGTTAAAAAAATATTATAATATTAAGATTTGGATAAAAAATATGAGAAACAAATAAATATTTATAAAATGATGTACGTAGAGATTAAAAATGATTAAAAAATCAAGTAAAATAAATTTTGATAAAAAACGCAAAAAGATTGATAATCATTACAATGTATAAAACATGTATTATATATATTTATATAAGGGAATATTGATAGTCAAAATAAAATTTAAAAATATACTACATATATATTTACAATAGTATATTTCAATTCTTTAGACGTATGTATACGCGTCTTCATAATTTCCCGAATCACATTGAGAGTCAAATTTCTTTGCAACAATTTGCTGCTTTTTAAATTTTTTCTTTTTTGATTAGAATGACACTCTCAATTTATGCAATGTTATGATTTTTTTATAGTTCTTTTCTCATTCCTTATTACCAGTTCTTTGTAATTTAAAAGTACAAAATTGTAAAACATGAACTGCACAAGTCATCCTCATTAATAGGTCCTTGGAGGGGAAAAAAAGAAGCCATCCAAGCGTATAAAGAGATGTAAAACTCTGCTCTTGAGCAGAATAGCATTAGCAGAGCTAACTTCTTAGAGACTTTGAAAGGGAAGAGTTGAGAGAAGCATGGAAACTTGGTTTGATTGAATTATATGGGGAGGGAGAGAGAGAGAGGGAGACATACATACACAATAAGAGCCACCTAATTACTAAAAACTAGAGTATGACAGTCTTCTTGTGGAAGAAAGACGTATTTTTGAGCTTTAACACGTAGACCACTTTAGTTCGTCTTTTTCAGTCTCCTGAGATTTGGCTTCAAAAGTTTGAGTGATCTGCTCAGTTTGAATTGGTTTGATCCTTGAATTTGTGCTGGATTACATGCAAATTATGGTCAATGATCTTACAATGCGAATTATGGTCAATGATTCTGTGAAGCCCACTATATTTTCAATATTCTGGGCTACTGGTTACGGCCCACGATTTGCTAAAGCCTGATCAAACAATACAACCAACGGTCCTGGTTTGGAAGTATAATTCCGTTTTACCATCATCTGGTTTGTGGCATTTTCGAATAGCTGAAACTTGATTCTCAAGATAACCGAACAGAACCAGATGCATATGTTTAGATAAATCAAAAGTGCCAGATTTAGCGACTATGAATCCTTCAGACCATATAGAGGAAAACATTAGTAGGATTTTTAATATGCAGTCAAAATTCAGTTTATCGTTGCAGCAGAGACTTCCACTTTGACTCATGTGGAAGATAAATCTCGAAACAAATTGATTTATCAAAAAGTTGCAGGCTATCTCTGTTAAGTTACATGTGCTTGTAACTCAAAACCAATTGGCAATGAGTGGATTGGTCCATGTCCCTTATATATTATTTAAGATCCCTTCCAACTTCCGATGTGGGATATATTCCCTAATACGCCCCCTCGAGATGATGGCTCTTGGCCATTGATCTCAATATGTTTGGGCATGGATCGACGGACCATCTTTGGGTCACATATCGATAATGGATCGGGTTTGATTGCGTGGATCGGGCTCTGATACCATGTTAAGTTACATGTGTTTCCAACTCAAAACCAATTGGCAATGAGTGGATTGGCCCATGTCCCTTATATATTATTTAAGATCCCTTCCAACTTTCGATGTGGGATATATTCCCTAATAATCTCACATATAGTGTTAAATTTGGGTTTATCATAGGCTTCCAACTCAAAACCGGTTCAGTGTATTGACTCTTATCTCTTATATACTAGTGTTGGTCCTTTCAAACCTCAGGATGTGAAATCATAGCAAAGAGATGTTAGTTTTGCAGAATGGATTAATGTTAATAATCCTAATCATTCAGATACGATTATAGATACAAAGGTTTGTTTGAATACTCTACATCTTCACAGCCCGCCATTGCTAAACAAATTTCCTGGCGTCTGATTGGTTGAAATGCGCAATGTTGATGCTACGTATAATCTCTTTGAGTTATGCTTCATCTGCCTTAGAAGCAGAAATAAAAGCTTTGTTAATAATGGCAGTTTCAACTGTATTTTTCATGCATGGACTTTAACACTGAAATCTTTGAAGGAGATTGTAATTTGTTGATGGATAACATCAATGGTAATAGATGTTATTTAGGAGTGAAATACCTTTGTGTAGACATCACTTTGTGGGCGACCAAGTTGGTAGAGCCTCATTTGCATATGTGTCTCATGATTTTCAAGTAGCTCATTTTCTAGCAAAACAAAGCTAATTATTTTTTATTCAAGTTGTATTTTTCCTCCAGTTTTGTTAACACCAACATTGTATCATGACTGTATTTCTTCTTAGATTATATTATACCAGATTAAATTGCGCGTATACATATTATTTATGTTTTTGACTCATTTGAGCATGGCTTCGAGGATGCCTTTATCAGGCCACAAGACCTGAGAGTCCTACTTAAGGGACAACACCCAACTTGTTGACACGTGAGGGTTTACCCACATCCAATACTCCTTTGCTTTTTGCGCTTAGTGAGTTGCTTGCCAAGATCCATCGGTTCAGTCAAACGTCCTTTCCCAAACCGAGATCAATGCTTTACTATCCGGATAAGTAAATTTTATGTTTTAATTTTGGATTTTAAGTTTAACCTTTTTTATTCTATCTCAGATCATGTTTTCATGCGATGTTTCTTATTTTCTCTTCTCATGATATTAATATGTTAGTTACTTAATACTCATTTTTCGATTAGGTTTTAAGTTGGTGTTTTTGATTTTTACTCATTCTTCAATTTATAGGAAGAATTTTTTTGTAAAATGACGCCGTTTCGGATTAGGTACTCTTCCAGTCAATGGAGTCATCTCTCCCGCATTCTCATCTAATTCCGAGACGGATGAATTGTTGCGGCTGGTTAACGAGAAGATTGCAAATTTAGAGAAAGACAAAAGCAAAAAAGATAAGGAAATCAAGTATCTTAACTATGTTCAGAAGATGATTCTCGCCAAGTTCCCGGATTTGCAACCTCCACCGTCTCCGGAATATGATGACGACGAGACGAAGGTTAAATCCCCTTGTTATACCGTCTCCAGAATATGATGACGACGAGACGCAAGGTTAAATCCCCTTGTTATTTGCGGGTTTTTTTTTTTTTTTTCCTTTGTTAATTGTAGTTTTAAAACTTTTGCTACTTGTAGTTTTAAAACTTTTGGTTTTATTTATAGTTTTCAGGTTTTTCATAATTTCCTTTTCATTTTTTAATATTATTTAAAATTTTGTGGAAAATTCATAGGAAACAATTTCGTGAAAAATCGGTAAGAAACATTTCATGGGAAATCGGTGGGAAATTTCTCACCAAATAACGGTCGAAATATTTCTATGAAAAAAAAATTTCACCAATTTCTTATGAAATTTTTTCATAGATTATCGATGGAAATTTTCATACCGATTTTACACCGAATTTGATTTTCCACGAACGATTTCTGATGGAACCACTCGGTAGAAAATCTGTGGGAAATGACCTTTTTCTTGTAGTGTAGAGCCGTTGTAATTTGTAAACTATACTCTTTAACAAAGATGTAATATTGTCCTTGAATGAGAGGCAACACAAGATATTTATAAATTAACTCGACGAATATATAGAGAGAGATAAAGCCTTTTCATTAGTTTCTTAGACCATCTCCAACCATGGGTTCCAAGAGAGGTTCTACAAATATATTAAACAAATAAATAATAATATTATATTATATAGGGTTCTTTAAATCATGAAAAAGTTTCTTAAACTAGAGATTTTAGAACTTTCTCTATTTATTTTAAAGAACCCCTAATTGTTTATTAATATTTCTTCTATTAAAATATTATAGTTTATTATTTAGAACTTTGATAAGAACCTCCCATTGGAGGTGCTCTTACTCTCTCAGCTTAGACCATCTGCATTGGTGGTCTCTCACCAAGTCTTTTAACATAAAATATTAATAAAATTTGAAAAAAAAAAGAGAGAATGGAGAGAGTCTCTAAAATAAGAGACTATGAGAGCATCTGCAAAGGTGAAAGACTCATTTGAGTCTCTCATCCAATATAATATTAATATTATAAATATAATTTAATTTAACAATTAATTTTAGATTTACAAAAAAAAATTAAACCAATTATAAAAAGCCATGTGTTTTATGAGTCTCTCAAAGTCTCTCAAATGAGAGACTCATCTCATTCTCTCTTTTCTCTTTTTCTTATTTTTCATTTTTTTAATGGTGAGAGACCCATTGAGAGACTCCCATTGCAGATGGTCTGAAAGACTCCCATTGCAGATGGTCTGAAAGACTCATCTCATCTCATATCATTGATTTATTTTTATGTTTTTAATTTGAAACTAAATAATATAATTAAAATTATTATTATTAAATTGATTAAAGACTCATGTCACCAATGCAGATGGTCTTATCTTATTATATAAAGTAGGATGCGTCAAAGTTGCTAATTCACATGATCGCGACACATGACAACTTAATCGATTGGATTTTGACACGTGCCATAAGTATATATCTAAAAAAAGGAAATTAAAATAAAAGTATCTATTTTAATTTAAGAAAAGGAAAGTAAAAAAGTATATATTTCAATTTAAGAAAACAAAAATAAAAAATAAAGTAAATAAGATTGCTACTTAACTTGATCGCGACACGTGGCGCTTCATTCGATTCAGATTCTGACATGTGTTCCAATAAAATATTAGAATTTATATATTAACTATGTAAAGAATCTATTAGAATTTAAGAAAAGGAAAAAAAAAAATAAAGATTAACTATGATATATTTCAATATTCTGACATGTGTCCCGATAAAATATTAGAATTTATATTAACTATGAAAATGATCTATTAGAATTTAAGAAAAGGAAAAAAAGTAAATAAGATTAACTATGATATATTTCTAATAAGATTAACTATGATATATTTCTAATAAGATTAACTATGATATAGAGAGTAGAGAGATCATAATATACGGGAGATGACTATGAAGAGGAAAAAAAAAGACTTTGTTAGCTTGGAGAGAGTTAATGGGGAGATCGTTAACGTACTCGGATGACTCGAATTGCATATCCAAGTTTTTTAATGAAGCAGAACAGAAAAAAAAAATAGTTGATAAAGTGTGTAAACTACAAAAGAAGTAGGGTTAATATTGCTTAGGATCCGCAAAAGATTTTGGGTTTTGAATATTTTAATTGAAAACATATGAGAATTAAAATAAGTAAACAACTCTTATGTTTCGATTTTGTGTTTTTAATATATATATTTTTCGATTTTGTGTTTTTAATATATATATTTTTTAAGTAGTGATCCGATTTGTTTTCTATTTTTACAAAAAAACAATTTAATGGGTTTAAAATTTTGTTATGACAAACCCGCGTAAACGCGGGTCCTAATCTAGTTTTTTTATAAGAGCTAAAACACACCTATAAATTGGGAAGAAAGCTTATGAATAGCTTGGGGACAAAAGCTTGTGAAAAGCTTAGGGGAGAAAGCTTAAAGGAAAATCACATTTTTTATAACAATAGCATATATATAAGATATGTAAAGCTGATAACAATAAGAAAAAAGTCGAAAGCAACACAGCTTAAACAAATTAGGGTTTCCACCAAAGATGGAGCAACAAAAAAAGAAAAAGAAGAAGAGAAATATCGAAGAAAAGAAAAAGAAGAAAGACTCGGCTACAGAAGATGATGAACTCGGAGACAAAAGAAGAAGAAGAAGAAGAAAAAGAACACAATCAAAATCAGCTTTGTCTTTTCCTTTCGACCTAACTTCAGAGATACTCTTAAGGCTACCTGCAAAATCTCTCTTGAGGTTCCAATGCGTGTCGAAGCTTTGGTCATCAATCACCACCGATCAATATTTCATCAAATTGTTTGATACTCGGTCCTCAGCACTTCAGCCGAGTCTTTTAATCTGCTTCCAAAAAGGTGACGAGTTGTTTGTTTCCTCGTTCCCTCAACCTCATCCGATATTGTACTCTTCAACTAAGCCGACTTATCGTTATCGTATGAAATTCCCAAAATTTAGTTTCTTCTTTGCTACGGAATCTGTCCACGGCTTGATCTGCTTTCAAGAATCAGCAACGCCAATAGTTTGGAACCCTATCAAGAGACAGTTTTTAAGTTTACCCACGCCTAGATTGAGATGGAAGCTTTGGGACCGTATAAACGTCTTTTTAGGGTACGATCCAGTCGGAGGTAAACACAAAGTAATGTGCATTCCTTCATCGAGTTTTTCCTATGTGTGCCGAGTTTTAACATTGGGATCAGCTCAAGAACCATGGATAACGGTCAAAACTAACCACAAGCATCGTCCTAGCAATCATGGAGATAATTCTGGGCAATGCATCAAGGGGGTTATATATTATCTAGCCGATTTTTCTGAGACAGGTCAGGTTATAATGAGCTTTAATGTCAAATCTGAAAACTTCCATATGGTACAATTACCGTCGGAAATTCTGATACCTACACACTTGGATATTACTAAGGACGTGCTGTTAACTTATATGGGGAGGTTAGCTTGTCTTGATATTAGGAATGGTAGAAGATTGTGGATCTTGGAGGATGCAGAGAAACACAAGTGGTCGACACAAGACTTTCTTGTACCTTTTGCTCACTTTGATGACAGTTTCGAACTAACTGGTTTCACTGATGCTGGTGAGTTTATTTACGTGCCAATTAAGTTTCATCATTCGGTTACTATTTTATTATGTGATTCGATGGGAATCAGCTGTAGAAGATTCAAATTTGAAGGAATCGGAGACGGGGAACGTCCGTATGTTCTTCAAACTTTCCCGACTCACATTGACACTATTGCATCTTTGTTATAACAATTTGTTGCTCTATTTTTTGTTTTTTTTGTTGGTTTTGTTTATCCTAGATGACACTTAACTTATGCAGCGTTATGATTTTTTTTTTTGTATTTTATAGTTTTCTCATTTCTTACTTTAATTCTATCCCGGTTCATTACCATTTCGCGGGTACTCTCATCATATAGCTCAAAAGTAAAACATGAATTGCATTAAAGGAACATTAGGCATATAATTGAAGCCTAAGAGGTGAACATGACGCAAAAACCACACCATATATGCCTAATCATTAGCTCAAAGCGTATAAAAAAAAGGGAAATTACTTATAATAGCACACATTAATCTGTTTATTACTAGAATAACATCTTCTACAAATGACTTACTAGAATGACACACATTTTTTGACAAAAGACAAAATACCCAAGTCTATAACTATTAATTACAAGCATGCCATAAAGATTTAATTTTAAACAAAAAAATTATCATTTTTGACTAATATTTTTTTAAACAAAATAAATTCCAAAAACATAATAAATCAAATATCATTAAAGGCTAGTTACATTATTACGATTTTTGCATTACTAAAAAAGCCCTAATCCTCTCTTTAGCGAGCTTTTCCCCGTTAACCATATTGGAGGCTTTAGATTTTGTCGTCGGCTCCATCGTCTTCTCAATGGCTTTGGATTTTCTCGCCGGCTCCGCCAGTCGGCGTTTCTGTATCGAACTGGTGAAGTGAGAGCCTCCGCCGTCATTTGTCCTCTCGACTTGTCTAGATTGTGCGACGGCTTTCTTCCCTGTGTCGTCTCAACCGTGGTCTTCTAAAGGTAAACCACCATTGTTTAGTTGTTAAGATGCTTTCTATTATGTAAAGCTTTATGAGATTCGCTGGCTTGATTAGGACTGAATATTCTTGGAAGCCTTGTTTCAATTTCCCTATTATTGTAGCTATAATCTGATATATATGTGGCTTCTCCATGAAACCATAATTTTTGTTGATAAAGTAACTAAAGATGTACTTGCTTGACACAAAATCTTATAGCAACAAACTTGAAGAACCAACAAAGAAACTTGAAGAACCAACAAAGAAATACAATCATATGTATATGTTTAATCTTACTTTTGGCCTCATCGAAACATAAAACTTTCTATCTTACTCTTAAATAAACTAATAAAAAAAAAGAGTTTCAACTGTTTACCTAATGAAAAAGTCTCATATGTTTCTTAAAAATGTTTCAGGTCACGACTAAGTCATTGCAAAACCAGAGCTTGATGATGTTCGCTTGGCCATTCCTCTTGCCACAAATAATTTCTGTCATAAATTCTGATGGAATTGATTTGTCATCGTCCTAGATTCTGAGGAAGTAAACATTTTTGTGTGTGGTTATTGCTGATTCGGATGACCTAATATCCGTGGGTACCCTAGCATATATGATGTTGTATTTAAATTTGTGAGACAAAAAATCAAGGAGACGACGTAAGTGTAACGTATACATATGCTATAGTAAGTTTACCAGTACGTATTGAATGTATCGTGAATACCTTGACCATTTGATGGCTTTTTCTTGTTTCTAAGAATACAAAATAGAATCAACGCAAGTACGAGAATAACCATCGAAGCAATTGATGCGGCAATAGACACTGTAATTTTTGTATGTTTGATGTCCACCCTCGGTGGCTCCATTTATACATGTTGTGCAAACAATCTTTGGATTTCCTTCGACACTTTATTATGAAAGTGTTGTTCAAGATATGGAGTTGATAAAAGTGTATACGGCAATCATCAAACAACAGTAATACTATGAGTGATTTACTTCAACTTTAATCCTTTCTTGTATAAGCTTTTTCGAAACCGAACCATTAAAATTGTTTCTACTTAAATTTTTATAGAGGTAGACATATAAGTTAAGCATATGCGAAAAAATTATAAGTTTTTCTATGTTTAATTTACTGGTTTTACTCTTGTCGGTTATATCATGGCTTCGTATTATCAGAAAAAG
Organism: Alliaria petiolata; assembly: GCA_020283515.1. Taxonomy (NCBI): domain Eukaryota; kingdom Viridiplantae; phylum Streptophyta; class Magnoliopsida; order Brassicales; family Brassicaceae; genus Alliaria; species Alliaria petiolata. The sequence continues at coordinate 10,791,786 of JAHZTW010000005.1, forward strand.
TTTAAAATTCAGAAATGATCACGATATGATGCATAGGCGCTGTAAACGTTGGTGGACCCAAGCATGGCAGTGATGACTCTTAAGTGCTGTGAAAACTATTAATTACTTATAATAGCACACATTAATCTGTTTATTACTAGAATAATATCTTCTACAAATGACTTACTAGAATGACACACATTTTTTGACAAAAGACAAAATACCCAAGTCTATAACTATTAATTACAAGCATGCATAAAGATTTAATTTTAAACAAAAAAATTATCATTTTTGACTAATATTTTTTTAAACAAAATAAATTCCAAAAACATAATAAATCAAATATCATTAAAGGCTAGTTACATTATTACGATTTTTGCATTACTAAAACAGCCCTAATCCTCTCTTTAGCGAGCTTTCCCCGTTAACCATATTGAAGGCTTTAGATTTTGTCGTCGGCTCCATCGTCTTCTCAATGGCTTTGGATTTTCTCGCCGGCTCCGCCAGTCGGCGTTTCTGTATCGAACTGGTGAAGTGAGAGCCTCCGCCGTCATTTGTCCTCTCGACTTGTCTAGATTGTGCGACGGCTTTCTTCCCTGTGTCGTCTCAATCGTGGTCTTCTAAAGGTAAACCACCATTGTTTAGTTGTTAAGATGCTTTCAATTATGTAAAGCTTTATGAGATTTGCTGGCTTGATTAGGACTGAATATTCTTGGAAGCCTTGTTTCTGATAAGAATTAAGTCTCGATTCATGTCCTATTGTTTAGGGTAGTTGGTTATTTGCTTCAGTGAAATGTGGTACTTATGTTTGACCACGTTCACCACTTTCTAGGAGTAGTTTGTTTTTGTTGTTTAACGATCATTCCTGTAAGGCTATATAAGCCATTGTTCTTTGTTTAATGAAGTAAGTGAGTTTCCAGAAATTGTTCTCTCAATTTAACATTCTGGTATCAGAGCTTCAAAAGAAAACAAGTGAAGAGAGATTAGAAAAGAGAGGGTTAGTAAGAATGGGATCAAAAGGAAATGGTGGTTATTCTCAGCCTGCTATTCCTAAATTTGATGGTGATTATGATCACTGGAGCATGGTCATGGAGAATCTCCTTCGATCCAAAGAATACTGGACGATTGTGGAATCTGGATACACACAACCTGGTGCTGAAGAAGTGTTGACTGCAGCACAGAAGAAAACATTCGATGAGATGAAACTCAAGGATTTGAAGGCAAAGAATTACCTGTTTCAATCTTTGGACAGGACAATTCTGAAGACGATCACTCAAAAGGAGACATCGAAGCAACTCTGGGACTCTATGAAGATGAAGTGTCAAGGGAATGCTCGAGTGCAGAGGGCACAACTTAATCGTCTTCGCAGATAATTCGAGATTCTGGTGATGAGACAAGGTGAATCTGTAAACGATTACTTTAGTCAAGTAATGGTAATTGCAAATGATATGAGAAACTATGGAGAAGACATGGCTGATGTCAAGATTGTTGAGAAAATCTTGAGAACTCTCACTGATAAATATAATTACATAGTCTGTTCCATTGAAGAATCAAAGGATATCGATAGGCTCTCTGTTGATGCTCTGCAAAGTTCGCTTCAAGTACACGAACAGAAGTTCAAGAAGGATGGAGGTGAAGAGCAAGCACTTGCAGTATCAATAGATGAATACTATGGAGGAAGAGGAAGAGGAAGATCTGGTGCTTTCAGAGGAGGACGAGGCAGAGGCAGAGGTCGTCAAACGTTCAACAAAGCAACTGTTGAATGTTACAAGTGCCATCAGCTTGGACATTACCAATATGAGTGTCCAAACATGGCGAAACAAGCACACTATGCGGAAGTGGAAGAAGCAGAAGAGATGTTACTCATGGCGTTCATTGAGTCAGCAGAACAAAATCAGAACAATGTATGGTTTCTTGACTCAGGATGCAGCAATCACATGTGTGGCGATTCATCTTTGTTCAACGAGCTAGAAGGAGGACTTAAGAGGACAGTCAGATTGGGTAATCATTCGCAGATGAAAGTAGTAGGAAAAGGAAGTGTGAGATTGTCTATACAAGGAGTCAGTCATGTTGTGCAAGATGTCTTCTACGTACCAGATTTGAAGAACAACCTCCTTAGCATTGGGCAACTCCAAGAAAAAGGGTTAGCAGTGTTGATAAAGTCTAATCAATGCAGAATCTATCATCCGTCAAGGGGTCTCATCATCCAAAGCAACATGACAGCCAACCCAATGTTTATATTTCTCTAGAGAAGCAGCTACATAAGCAGGTGATGTGTCTCCAAACAGATATGCAAGATTTGTCTCAGCTCAGGCATCCAAGATATGGTCATCTCAGTTACACAGGATTGAGAACCTTGAAGAACAAATAAATGGTGAGAGGACTGCCAAACTTTGCTGAAACTGGAACGACTTGCACAGATTGTTTGAAAGGAAAGCAGCATCGAGAGGTTATTCCAAAGAAGGCGGTGTGGAGAGCCTCAGATAAGTTGGAGCTGATTCATGCTGATATTTGTGGTCCAATCTCTCCGATGTTGAATGGTGGAAAGAGGTACTTCATTTGTTTCATTGATGATTTCAGTAGGAAGGCTTGGGTATATTTTCTGGTCTACAAAGCATATGCATTTGGCTTATTTAAGCAGTTTAAAAGTGGCATAGAGAAGGAATCTGGTTTGTCCATTAAGTGTTTGAGAACATATCGTGGAGGGGAATTTACATCAAGTGAATTCAACGATTATTGTAAAGAAAATGGGATCAAGAGGCAGTTGACTACAGCTTACACACCGCAACAGAATGGTGTAGCGGAGCGGAAAAACAGAACTGTGATGAACATGGTGAGAAGTTTATTGGTGGAGAAAAATGTTCCAAAAAGTTTTTGGCCAGAAGCTGTCAACTGGGCATTCTACATTCTCAACAGGTGTCCAACAAGCTCAGTAAAAGACATGACACCGGAAGATGCTTGGAGTGGAATAAAACCCTCTGTGGAACACTTAAGAGTATTTGGGTGTATAGCACATGCTCACGTACCTGATGCGAGACGAACAAAGCTCGACGACAAAAGTCATAGTTGTGTTCTATTTGGAATAAGTGCAGAATCGAAAGGATACAGACTCTTTGATCCTATTTGCAAGAAGATCACAGTTAGGAGAGACGTTGTCTTTGAAGAAGACAAGACGTGGAATTGGGATGCAAGCTATGAGGAACTTATCAAACTTGATTTGGAATGGGATCAAGAACACAATGAGTCTGAAGTCGATGGTCAAAACAGTGAAGAAGAATCGAGTGGAGAGCTTACTGTTGATGAAGTAACTGAAGAAGTTAAGGGCCAGAACGCTTCGACGTCGACGACGGAGGCTGCGATAAATACTGATGTTCCTGAGAATTCAAGATGATTCAACCTCTCTGAGCTGCTAGAGCTAAAATCATTCTTACTGTATCCATTCGAGCTACTGGAGCATACAGTTCTTCATAATCAATCCCATGCTCCTGAGCATAACCTTTTGCAACTAAGCGAGCTTTGTATTTCTCAATTTCTCCATGCTGATTCAGCTTAGTTTTGTAAACCCATTTGACTCCAATGCTCTTAGCTCCCTTTGGCAAATCAGTTAGTACCCACATGTCATTCTTCTCAATTGAATTGATCTCAGAATCCATGGCTTGCCTCCAATTTTCACTCTTGACAGCTTCCTCAAAATTCACAGGATCTGATCCAGCAAAGAAAGCAAACTGAACTAGTCCATCAACAAACAAAGCAAACTGAACTAGTTCATATTCATCTTCATCTCCACCTACATAGTCACTCATCCATACAAGTGTCTTTCTGTTTCGATTTCCAGTTTGTCTTGAATTCTCAGGAACATCAGTATTTATCGCAGCCTCCGTCGTCGACGTCGAAGCGTTCTGGCCCTCAACTTCTTCAGTTTCTTCATCAACAGTAAGCTCTCCACTCGATTTTTCTTGAGAAATATGGAGAAATTGAGAAAACTAAGCTGAATCAACATGGAGAAATTGAGAAATACAAAGCTCGCTTAGTTGCAAAAGGTTATGCTCAGGAGCATGGGATTGATTATGAAGAAGTGTATGCTCCAGTAGCTCGAATGGATACAATAAGAATGATTTTAGCTCTAGCAGCTCAGAGAGGTTGGATCATCTATCAATTGGATGTGAAATCAGCATTTCTTCAAGGGGAGCTGGCAGAAGAGGTTTATGTTGAGCAACCGAGAGGTTATGAACAGAAAAGTGCTGAAAGCAAAGTTTACAAGCTTCACAAAGCCTTGTATGGACTCAAGCAGGCACCACGAGCATGGTTCAGCAGGATTGATTCATACTTTCGGGAGATGGGATTTGAGAAGGATCCAAGTGAGCAAACGTTGTTTACCAAAGTCAACAAACAAGGTAAATTCCTCATCATTAGTTTGTATGTTGATGATTTAATCTACACTGGAAATGATGAGGCAATGATGAGGGAATTTAAGGAATCGATGATGAAAGAATTTGATATGTCTGATATGGGAAAGATGAAGTATTTTCTGGGCATAGAAGTGATACAGTTTGATGGAGGAATATTTACCAGCCAGAAGAAGTACGTGAAAGAGGTGTTAAAGAAATTTGGAATGGATGAAAGCAACTCTGTTTTGAATCCAGTCATTCCGGGATTCAAAATTCACAAGGATGACGATGGCTTGAAGGTAGATGGCTCACTCTACAAACAGTTGGTTGGAAGCATGATGTACTTAACAGCCACAAGACCTGATGTGATGTATGCTGTTAGTCTCATTAGCAGGTATATGTCCAAACCAACTGAGCTTCATTTAACGGCAGTCAAGAGAATTTTGAGGTATCTGCAGGGAACTACTGGTTATGGAATTTTCTATAAGAAAGAAGGAAACAGGGAGCTCGTTTGATTCACAGATAGTGATTATGCAGGATGTATGGAGGACAGAAAGAGCACATCTGGTTATGCGTTCATTTTAAGTGATGGAGCAGTTTCTTGGTCTTCTCGAAAGCAACCAATTGTCACTCTGAGTACAACATAAGCAGAATTCATGGCAGCTGCAGCTTGCACATGTCAGTTGGTATGGATGAAAAGAATACTGAAGAGAATAAGTTATGAAGGAAGCACAAGTCCAATCATTTTCTGTGACAACAGCTCAGCTATCAAATTATCAAAGAATCCAGTAATGCACGGCAAGAGCAAACACATTGATGTTTGATTCCACTTTCTGCGAGATCTGGTGAATGAGAGAGCTGTGCAACTGAAATTCTGTGGAACTCAACAGCAGACTGCATATATATTCACTAAGCCATTGAAGCTGGAGACGTTTCAAGAGTTCAGGAAGAAGTTGGGGTTTGTGATGAACCAAGCTTAAACTAGTACGGGGTCTAATTTAGGAGAGGGAATGATAAGAATTAAGTCTCGATTCATGTTCTATTGTTTAGGGTAGTTGGTTATTTGCTTCAGTGAAATGTGGTACTTATGTTTGACCACGTTCACCACTTTCTAGGAGTAATTTTTTTCTGTTGTTTCACGATCATTCCTGTAAGGCTATATAAGCCATTGTTCTTTGTTTAATGAAGTAAGTTTCCAGAAATTGTTCTCTCAATTTAGCAGTTTCAATTTCCCTATTATTGTAGCTATAATCTGATATATATGTGGCTTCTCCATGAAACCTGAATTTTTGTGCTATTTAAGTAATCTTCCCATATAAAAAAAACTCTTGTGCATCTATAATTACATAAGGCAGTTCTTTTGACTTGTCGATTTTTCTTTTCCCGTAAATGTTAGAAAAGTCTTGTACACTAGGAAGTCCGGATGTGTAAATTGTTTTTCTCTATTTCAATGAATGTAAGCTGATTTCAAGTAACTTCTAATATTTAATGCCTAAGAAATAATGAAATTTGTAATACTATACTTTACTCCTATCTTCTGTAGTTGACAACACCAAGGAAAATACTCCATAGAGAAATACATATATATATATTTATATTTTTAATGAATGTAAAATTATATTCAAACAAACCATTGTTACATCGAATGCCTCATTGTTTTGAAAAAAACCTGAAAATTATTCAAAGATGATACAACAAGTTATGATCTTGTACTAAACCAATACATGAGGCTTCCCTCATACTTTTTGTCCCCCCATAGATATCATTGTGCTTAACCTATTCCTCACGGTTTTGTCGATTGTTTTGATTAGCCGCGGCGTTGGAATTGATTCCTCTCCGTGTCTTCTCGCATTTCTTTCTCTCCATATCCCATAGATGGTTGCTTGAAACACATACCGTAGAATGAATAGATGAGTCTTTTCTTGTTTCGAGTCTTTTAGAATACCAATGATGGCGTCCCAATCGTTGGTGAACCGCTGATTCAGAATGCCTCGAGTGAGAGTGTCCCACACTTGGGAGGAGTACACGCAGGTGAAACAGATAGTTTTTCGTCTCTAGATGGTGTTGGCAGAAGGTACACGAGGCGTTGACATTCGTGTTCCACTTCAACATTCTATCCCCTGTAGCGAGTCTATTATGCATAGAGATCAACATTCTATCCCCTTCGGTGTAGCATGAGTGAACCAAACAATATTAGTCCAATCAACTCTCTCGTGTTCTTCTCTTATGAGATACCAAGTGTCTCGTGAGTTGAAATTGTACCTATATTTGTTGGCCTTGTTTTTCCATTTGGCAACATCTTCTTCATTTGGTTTGAGTTTATGTCTAGTAGTCTCTATCAGATCTTCGATGTTGTTTAAAATAGCAACTCTGTGTCGCCTCCGCATGTGAGTACATATAGCTTCTTCCACAGTTGCATTTAAACCGATTCCCAAATCAATACATCCTCTTTCACCAAGAAGCTCCGATAGTCTACCAAATGATGTCCAGTTATCATGCCAAAAGGAGGTGTCTTTCCCACTTTTCACTTCGAATTGATAGAAAAACTTTGCTAAACGTCTTTGCTTCAGAATTTTCCTCCACATCCATGAGACTACATTAGCTTTATCCTTAACCGACCATAAAGACTTTTTCTTAGGCAAATACATGCATATCCATTTCACCCACAGTGAGTTCTTTCGCGATGCGATTCTCCATATAAGCTTCAACCCGTTCAAAGTGTTTGATTCCTTTAAAGGCCGTAGACCTATGCCTCCCTCCTTCTTCGGTTTTGTAACTACAAACCACAAGAGTTTAGCTTTATTTGTCTTTAGCTCATGACCTGGCCACAAAAAAGCAGAGCACATTTTCTCAATCTCCCGAATACATTTACCCGGAAGTCGAAATGCAGCCGACCAGAAATTCGTGATGCTAAACAAAACCGAGCATATAAGTTTCAGCCTTCCTGCGTAGGAGAGAAATCTCACCATCCATTTTCCAATTTGATTTCTGATTTTTTCCAGAAGAGGGGAGTAGTCATGAGCCATCATACCTTTTGTCAAAAGTGAGAGTCCTAAATAACGTACCGATAGTTGTCCTGAAGCAAATGGGAAATATAGTATAATAGATTGGCGATTTGTTGGTGAGATCCCCACCATGTAAATAGTTGACTTTGCCAAGCTAATTCGCAGGCCTGAGATTTTTGCAAAGGTATCGAAAACTTCTAATATCCCTTCTATCGATCTCTTTGTCCCATCCGTAAACACCATTAAATTGTCTGCGAAGCACAAATGTGTTAGCGGTAGATTCTGACATTTTGGATGGTAACCTATACGTATTGCAAGCGCTGCTTCATCAATCATTTTTGTGAGCACATTCATGCAGATTACAAACAGGTCGGGAGAGAGTGAGTAGCCTTGTCTCAATCCTCTTTCACTTTTAAAGAAACCAGCCAACTCCCCATTAACTTGAACGGAAAACGATGCCGTCAAGATGCATAACCTTATCCAGTGAATAAACCGTGGGGGAAAGTTCATTGCCGAAAGCGTATTGAGTAGGAACGGCCACTATACTGAATTAAATGCTTTTGATATGTCTATCTTAATTGCACATCAGGGAGAAATCGACTCTTTGTGATAGTCTTTTACTAGTTCCGTAGCCAACATGAGGTTCTCCATCAAGAGACGATCCTTAACGAAAGCGGACTGATTTTGCGCAATTAGTAAAGGGATAATACCTTTCACCCTATTAGCGATTATCTTTGATATCACCTTGTATAATACGTTACAGCATGATATGGGTATGTAGTCCCTCATCTCCTTTGGTTCTAGTTCCTTTAGAATGAGAGCCAATATCGTCGAGTCGATTCCCTTTGGAAGAAAACCTTTGATAAAGAAAGATTGGATTGCGACTGTGAAGTCTTATCCAATCACTGGCCATGCCGACTGAAAGAACTCACTAGTGTAGCCATCCGGTCCTGGAGATTTATTACTTGGCATGGAGAACAACACATTTCTCACTTCCTCATCTATAGCCATCCTTTCCAGTTGGGCACAGTTTATATCTCCACATCGAAAATCCAACAAACTTTGCAGTCTTTCAACTGCCACATCTTCTATGGTGGTGCTTGGTTAGGACTTTTACTGTTAAAACTTTTAAAATAATGACTTAAAAAAATTAGACTGTAACTTTATTTTTTTAATTTGTGACTGTGACTTTTAAGAAATTAAAAGTCTCAAATTCTTTGCTTTTTAAAAAAATACATAAACATGAAAAAACAAGAAGTTGAGCTGTGAGTGTTTTTAGGGACTTTGAGAGATTTTAGGAAAGCAAAAGTGTGATTGGTAAAATTATTAACTTTTAAAACCGTAACTCATTTTAAAGTCTTTACAGTTCTAAAAGTCTAATTCCCAATCACCCCCTATATCATCTGGCTTTTCTGTTAAGAACGAATGGAAAATTCTCTCTGCTTCGTATTTTATCCCAGCATTTGTATTGACTGTGGACCCATTTGAGCATTGTATTTTCCGTATCGTGTTCCGTACCTCTCAAAGTTTAACTGCGTTGTGGTATGTTTTGTTGTTTTGGTCTCCCACTTCAAGCCAATGAAGCTTGGACTTTTGATAGTAGAAGGCTTCTTCTAAATCTGCAACTAGTCTCCACCTGTCATACGCTTCTGCTTCTTCCTTGACCGAATCTGGAGTTGGTCTCTGCAAAGTTTCATTTTGTTTTTCACACAGATTTTCGTAAGCAAGCTTAGCTCTTTGTGGTAGATTCCCCAACGTATCCTTACTTAGCTTCCTCATTAGTGGCTTTAAGGCTTTTAGTTTCTTTGAGAAACGAAACAGCGCGGATGTGGAGTGGAATAACTTGCTTGTGTTTGTCCAGTAACTTTCCACCTGGGGTAAAAATTCCACCATTTTTCCCACCGAATTCATAAATTTGAATGGCCTTTGACCCTTTTGCTCTTTAATGTCTAGCTGTACCCGACATCGAAGATGATCCAAGCAACCTCCTGACTCAAAAACACAGTAAGCTTGAGAGTATATATGCAACCACACATCATTCATAAGAGCTCTATCCAATTTTTTGCAGATCACATCTGCGTCTCTCTTATTACACCAAGTAAACAAAGGGCCATGCGAACCAAGATCCGACATAGAACAATGCCTAGAGATGTCTTAGAAATCTCTCATTCCCGTTGGAACAGTCAGATTATTTTCATAATTAGAATGCTCCTCTCCATCCAAGACTTCATTAAAATTTCCCATGATCATCCACGGTTTGCTTCGAAACAGAGGAGAGTCTTGGTGATTTCTAATATCCTCCCACAGTCCTTTCCGCTCTTCTGCCGTGTTCAAAGCATAAACAAAAGAACAGAAAAATACCTCCTCCGCTCCCTCTATAAGCACCGAGCAAGTTATCATTTGATCACTTTTAAATATTGGCGACATACAGACAGTAGAGCGCCAAAGAACCCAAATGCGACCACGTAGATTGAATTCATAATTAACCATATATGACCAGTCGTGAAATACTGAAGAGACGATCTTCTTCGCCTGAGGTTCCTTTACTCTTGTCTCTAATAAGCAACCAAAAACCATCTCTGCATCATTTGTCCATTTACGGACTACGAAATGTTTAATTGATTGGTTGAATCCGCGCACATTCCAAAAGAAACTTGACATTTAAGTATTTTTGCGAGAGAACCTCTTCGAAGCATTAGGAAGGACTTTAGATGATTGCGTAGATGTCCCCGAGAGAACCTTATAATTATCTTTCGAATGTCTGGGTAGAGGTTTCCGAGCTGTTTCCCCATCTGGCTCGCCTTTGTTAGAATTTGGTTCCTGATTTGTTTCTGAAGTTTTAGTCTCCCTATCTGCTTTCCCTTCAATTTTTCCAGTTTCATCTTCTAATATTTCTCCCTCTTCTTCCGAGTTACTTAACACTGCAAATTTTGATATTGAAGCTATATTGGTACTTGCTCCATTGGCTCCCTGATATACTCATATATTTCGCATATTTATCATGCATTTAGAATAAGTTTTCATCCATATTTTATTTATAGCTAAGTATAATCATAGTATTTGATCATTTATAGGATTTAGAACATTTGCATTAGCATTTGCATTTTCTTTTGTATATATGCATCATTTCAGGTTATTCTATGGATTTGGCGACCAATTTCGTTAAACTTAAAGATCAGCTCGTATGAAGGGTTTTAATTGCGATTTAGCCTTGAAGTTCTTCATGAAAGTCTTAGGAAATTGTGTTAGATTTCATTGGGCGGTGATTTCAAGTCAAACTGTGCAGTAGTGCAAAAGATACAGATCGATCAATCCATGCACCCGAACCAAAAGATATCATTTGCAAGTTGCTCAAAAAAAGTGTTTATGCTTTAGTAAAAGTGGGATTAGATAGGTCCCTTGTCCCTTGCCCCTTGTCTCTTGCCCCTTAACCCCTCTTTTTAGGCCAAGAGGCATATTTAAAACTCTATATAAAGAGTATGTGTGTGCTTGTAATAAATCATTCAGTTTTTCATTCAAGTTTTCAATCAACTCTTCTTAGTCTAAATAAATCAAGAAATACTCTTATTCTCTCTTTTGAGTGTTCTTGTAAGTTTCTCTAGTTCTTGAGTATTTTTAAGTATTCTTAGTTTTTTTTTTATAAGTTACTTATAGTTTTTATAAAATCTCTTTTTAATTTTTATTCTAATGTCAAGTCTTTCTTCTTAATTCTTACTTAAGACTTTGTAAAAATTCTTGTATTTTCGCTTTAGCTAGTATTTAAATTATTCCTATTCCAAAGCTTTTTCTTCTTAACCCCATAGATCATGTTTCTTAACTCTAAACTTATGTTTAAAAGAGGTAAAAACATGATTTGTGAGTAAACCACCAAAGGTTTGAGGTTGGGATGAAAAAGGAGGTTGAAGGTTAAAATTCTTGGGTTTGTTTTTATCTTGTGCTTACTTCAAATCTCTTCTTGGATTTGGGGTTTTTAAGGTCTAGAGATTCTCCTTGGAGGTCTCTTTAATCCAGGGGTTTCCTTATCCTAACAAGACATAGGAAATCCCTTAAAACCAAATCCAAGAGACTAGCTCATCCTTTCCCACACATCATGGATGTTTAGGGAGCTAGTTAAACCATTTTTTTAAGATCCATTCTTAATGTTCTTCACCCTATCTTTCCACTAAACATCATGGGTTAGGAGGAAAGGGTGAAGAAAGGAATTATACCACACATCATGGATAATTCTATTTTAGTTTCTTAAGGTTTAGAGAATTAACTAAAAAGAGTAAAAATATATTTTCAAAAACCCCAAGTTTGAACTTTCAACCTTCTTAAAGATGATTCCCAACCTTAAATCTGTTTTAGTATTTTGAAAACCAAAAGAAATAAAAACCTTTTTCCTCTAGTTTTGTGTTTGTTTAACTTTCTTATTAAATAGTTTATTATTGCAATATAATTTCATAAATCTATAAATTGTGTTCTTGCTCTTTTAATCATTTTAGAAATTGCTTAGTATCTTATTTTACTGCCTGGAGTTAAATTTATAGTAGTTTGATTTTTATAAATAGTTCTCAATTATCTAGCTACTCACCATCAAATCTGTTATTAAAATCCGGTTTTATATCTTGAATTTATTAAATTAGTGGATTAGTTGTTTTATTATTTATAAGTCATCTAGTAGTTGTATAACTCTCTTGTAGTGATTTTAAAATTGTTTTCAAATCTTTTTATTAACCATAAGTACTTTATTTTGGTTTGTTCCCCAAATTAACCGAATTGTGCTTAGCTTCAATCAATCTCTTGTAATCTTAGTAGCTTTCACCCCAAGGTTGGTTTGACACCTGAAGTATTACAATGACATAGACAAGCTTTAGGTTTTGTTTAACCTGCTAAAAAGCTAGTTATCAAATGGCGCCGTTGCCAAACTTGGGTTTAAATTGAAATTATTAAGATTTGGAGATTAGTGGAGCCTAAGTTTTTTATTTCTCTTTGGTTACTAATTTTGTTCCTATTCTCCTTGTGTTTTCAGGTACATGAACCTGAGGTCTAGAGGTGACAACAACCTATTAGCAGCACTGGACAACATCCATCAGGTTGGGAACGCAAGACATAGGAGGGAGAGACTCCTACTTGATATCGAAGAGTACCATCAAGAAGTAATGGCTGACCATGACCAGGAGGAGGATCCACCTCAACACGCTCCTGCTGGCAGAGAGATCGGACAGCCTTACCATCCACAAAGGGCACCACGCATCATTGGAGCCGGTGATGCACCGAACACACACACCAATCGCTTCGGCATCACGCCCCCACCGGTCCAAAACAACTACTTTGAGATCAAGCCTGGCTTCGTCTCTATGGTGCAAAACAGCAAATTCCACGGCCTGGCTATGGAAGACCCATTGGAGCACTTGGACAACTTCGACCAAGTGTGCGGAATGATCAAAATCAACGGCGTAAGCGAGGATGCCTTCAAACTGCGACTTTTTCCCTTCTCTCTTGGGGATAAGGCAAGGCATTGGGAGAAAACATTACCACAAGGCACCATCACGTCCTGGATAGAGTGCAAGAAGGCCTTTCTCTCAAAATTTTTCTCAAGTGCTCGAACCGCTCGGCTTAGAAGCGAGATAAGTAGCTTCACTCAAAAACACAATGAAAGCTTTAGTGAAGCAATGGAGCGTTTCAAGGACTACACCATCCAGTGTCCTCACCACGGCTTCAGTGAAGAAACTCTATTGATCACTATATACCGTGGAGCCTTGCCCAAAATTCGAATGCTACTTGACACGGCAAGCCGAGGGAACTTTCTTGGCCAAGATGTCCACGATGGTATGGAGCTCATTGACAACCTCGCTTTGAGTGATGGAAATTACTCTGAAGACTATGACAGAGCACCAAGAGGACATGAACTGGAAGCACACAAAAAAGAATTAAAATCACTCCATGAGAAAATCGACAAGATGATGCTTGCCAACACCAAACATGTCCACTTCGTGGATGAAGCCGCGGACTTGTGTCAAAGAAGAAGTGAAGAAGAATTTGAGGAAGCAAATTGGGTTGGAGGTCAAGACTATCCTAAGCCACAAGGATACGCCCCAAGGTACCAAGGAAACAACAGCAACTTATCTTATAGAAGTACAAATGTGGAAAATCCAAAGGACCAAGTCTACCCTCCACAACAAACAAATCAAGCAAAACCGTTTGTTCCTTACAACAAAGGAGGTTTTTCACAGAACGGTGGGTACCAAGGTCAAAGACAAGGAAACTACCAAGGGAACCAGCAGCCTGGAAACAAAGCTTATCCTCCTGGTTTCGTGCCACAGCAACAACAACATCAACCGCCACATAATGACCCAACACAAGCGATGTTACAACAACTTATCCAAGGCCAAGCCGCGACAAATAAAAACATTGCGGACATGAACAACCGGCTAGATTCCTCCCTTACTGAAGTCTCTACACAGATAAGCAACATCAACAACAAGATTCGCCAGTTGGAGAAAGGAAAAGGAAGTACAAGCAACCAAGCTACACTACCCGGCCAATGCGAAACAAATCCCAAGGAATATGCAAATGTTATCACTCTAAGGAGTGGTAAGGAAGTAGCCCCAACGTCTACAGCAAAAGACAATGAGGACATTGTGGTTCAAGAGGGGGAGAGTGATCTTTCAAATGATCAAGAGATCACCTTCGACAATGTCTACATCGAAAGGGCAAAGAAAGGCAAGGAAGCGGTTTCGGAAAAACAAGTGGGGGAAACGAGCAAAGAAAGAACTATCTTCGTACCTCCACCTTACAAACCGAAGCTTCCCTTCCCTGGACGCTTCAAGAAGCAGCTGGTAGAGAAGCAAAGAGCCTTATTTGAAAAACATTTGAAAAACGTGGAGCTGAAATTGCCACTACTCGATTGTTTAGCCATGGTGCCGAAGTACGCCAAGTTTCTAAAGGATACACTCACCAAGTCAGCTAAGGGTTGCCAAGAGGTCATGGTGTTGAGCCAAGAATGCAGCGCAATCATCCACAAGGAGATAGCACCGAAAAAGCTAGGAGATCCAGGCTCGTTCACAATACCCTGTGCGCTAGGGTCGTTGAGGTTTAGCAACTGTTTGTGCGACTTAGGGGCAAGCATTAATCTAATGCCCTACTCCATAGCAAAGAAGCTAGGCTTCACCAAGTTTAAGGAGTGCAGAATCTCGTTGATCTTGGCCGACCGAAGTGTAAGGCTCCCGGTAGGAATGCTTGAAGACTTACCGGTGAGGATAAGCAATGTGAGTGTCCCCACGGACTTTGTTGTTCTTGAAATGGATGAAGAACCTAAGGATCCCCTTATCCTTGGAAGACCGTTCTTGGCAACTGCTGGAGCTATAATTGACGTCAAGAATGGCAAAATTTCATTGCACTTGGGCAAGGACGTCAAGCTCAACTTCGATATTAATGAGGTTTTGAAGAAACCGACAATCGATGGACAAGTCTTCTACATAGAAGCTATGGATCTTTTAGCTGATGAATTGCTAGAAGAATTGGGTCAAGAAGATCATCTACTAGTGGCGCTGACAAAGGAGTGTGGAGAGTACGGTTACCTAAGTAATCAGACCCAAGAATACATTCGCATCCTTGACTCTCGCAAAACTGTCAAGGAGATCGACCAAGAGATCGAGCCACTCACTCGATCTAACGACAAGATCGACGGCCTGATCGATCAATCCACACGATCCAAAGAAGAGATCGACCGGCGAACACGATCTCCCGCTCGATCGAAGGAAGAACGACTAGCCGATCGACCCATCAACTCGATCATGGCGGGGCAGACGCTTGAAGAAGCAAGTATGGAGGCTCATGACTCGGGGTCTAAGAAAGCAAATGAGGACAGCGATCTCAACAAGAATCAAGAGGAGGAATGGAGCGAGCTACTAGCCCCAAAGGTGGACCTCAAGCAGCTACCAATTGGTCTAAGGTACGCTTTCTTAGGATCAAATGAGACATACCCGGTCATTGTCAATGATAATCTAAATGATGATGAGTTAGACTCTCTCCTGAGGGAGTTGAGGAAGTATAGAAAGGCCATTGGGTACTCTTTAAGTGACATCAAGGGCCTTTCACCATTACTTTGCACTCATAGGATTCATTTAGATGATGAGAACACTTCTTCTATTGAACATCAAAGGCGATTAAACCCGAACTTGAAAGAAGTTGTTAAAAAGGAAATCCTAAAACTCTTAGAGGCCAACGTGATATACCCCATAAGTGATAGCACTTGGATCTCACCAGTCCATGTCGTGCCTAAAAAGGGGGGAATCACGGTGATAAAAAACGAAAAAGATGAGTTAATTCCTACTAGAGTTATAACCGGCCATAGAATGTGCATTGACTATAGGAAACTCAACAAAGCCACTAGAAAAGATCACTTCCCACTGCCATTCATTGATCAAATGTTGGAAAGATTAGCCAACCACCCCTATTACTGTTTTCTAGACGGTTATAGTGGCTTCTTTCAAATCCCGATTCATCCAAATGACCAAGAAAAGACAACATTTACTTGTCCTTATGGAACATATGCATATAGGAGAATGCCTTTTGGTTTATGTAATGCTCCTGCTACATTTCAAAGATGCATGATGTCTATATTTTCTGATTTGATTGAGGAGATGGTTGAGGTATTCATGGATGATTTCTCCGTGTATGGCTCTTCCTTTGGTATTTGTTTGTCTAATTTGTGCAAGGTACTCAAGAGGTGTGAGGAGACCAATCTCGTGCTCAACTGGGAGAAATGCCATTTCATGGTAACAGAGGGGATTGTCCTTGGTCACAAGATCTCAGGAAAAGGCATTGAAGTGGATAGAGCAAAGGTGGAAGTGATGGTTACTTTGGCACCTCCGGCTAACGTGAAAGGAATTAGAAGTTTCTTGGGGCACGCTGGCTTCTACAGAAGGTTCATCAAAGATTTTTCCAAGCTAGCACGTCCCCTTACAAGGCTACTATGCAAAGAAGCTGAGTTCAACTTTGATGAAGAATGCCACCAAGCGTTCAAGACCATCAAAGGCGCGCTAGTAACCGCACCGATAGTACAAGCACCGGATTGGGACTTTCCCTTCGAGATCATGTGCGATGCAAGCGACTATGCTGTGGGTGCTGTCTTGGGTCAGAGGAAGGACAAAAAGTTGCATGTAATCTACTATGCAAGCCGCACCTTGGATGATGCACAAGTCAAGTATGCAACCACCGAAAAAGAGCTTCTAGCCGTGGTCTTTGCTTTTGAGAAGTTTAGATCTTACTTGGTGGGTTCTAAGGTCATTGTGTATACTGACCATGCTGCCTTGAGATACATATACTCCAAGAAAGACACCAAGCCTAGACTCTTGAGATGGATCCTTCTCTTGCAAGAGTTTGATATGGAGATCAAAGACAAGAAGGGTATAGAGAATGGTGTTGCGGATCATCTTTCTAGGATGAGAGTGGAAGAAATCCTACCTTTAGACGACTCACTCCCTGAAGAGCAGCTCATGATGATCAATACCGTGGTATGTGCGAAGCTAGAAGACACACTTGAAGAAGTTTTGAGCCTAAAAGAAGAAAATCTCCCTTGGTATGCGGATATTGTCAACTTCTTAGCTTGTGGGGAAGAGCCTACTCATCTGGACCGGTACCACAAGAAGAAATTCATGAGAGACGTCTCACACTACTTCTGGGATGAACCTTACCTGTACAAAAGGTGTGTGGACAGTATGTACCGAAGATGCGTCACAAGAGAAGAAGCGAGAGACATACTTCTACATTGCCACGGTATGACCTATGGGGGACATTTTGCGAGTTTCAAGACTGCTACAAAGGTTCTCCAAGCTGGGTTTTGGTGGCCTACACTCTTCAAAGATGCGCATGAATTCATCAAGTCATGTGAAGCATGCCAAAGAACCGGGAACATCACCAAAAGAAACGAGATGCCACAATCGCCAATCTTTGAAGTAGAGATCTTCGACGTATGGGGGATCGATTTTATGGGCCCGTTTCCATCATCATATGGCAACAAGTACATTCTTGTAGCAGTAGACTATGTGTCTAAATGGGTGGAAGCCATGGCCTCACCAACAAACGATTCAAAGGTGGTACTTAAACTCTTCAAAACAATCATCTTTCCAAGATTTGGAGTCCCTAAGGTGGTTATTAGCGATGGAGGCAGCCACTTCATCAACAAGGTTTTTGAAGGTCTCTTGAGAAAACATGGTGTTAAGCACAAGGTGGCCACGCCCTATCACCCTCAAACAAGCGGCCAAGTAGAGGTTTCAAATAGACAAATCAAGACTATACTAGAGAGGACCGTGGGAGTCACTAGAAAGGATTGGTCTAGCAAGCTTGATGACGCTCTTTGGGCGTATAGAACAGCCTACAAAACTCCCATTGGAACCACGCCTTTTAACCTCCTCTATGGCAAGTCTTGTCACCTTCCTGTGGAATTAGAGCACAAGGCTCTTTGGGCCGTGAAGCAACTCAACTACAATCTCAAAACAGCTCAAGAGAAACGACTGGTACAACTTCAAGAGCTTGATGAGATAAGGATGGATGCTTATGAGAGCGCCAAGATTTACAAGGAAAGGACCAAGGCCTTTCATGACAAGAAGCTGGTGCGCAAGGAGTTGCAAGAAGGAAGCATGGTTCTACTCTATAACTCAAGATTGAAGCTGTTCCCCGGAAAGCTCAAGTCTAGGTGGTCCGGGCCGTATGAGATTAAAGAAGTACTACCATATGGAGCCATTACTTTGCTTGGAAAGAATGGAGAGAACTTTACAGTGAATGGGCATAGAGTCAAGCCCTACATGGCGAGTGACTGCAACAAGGAGAGCACCACGTTGCCTCTCCAAGACCCACAACCAGCCTAAATCCGGTAAAGTCAAGCTCAGAGACTTAAAACAAGCGCACTTGGGAGGCAATCCCATGACTATCATTGTATATATTTTGTTTCAACTTTATGCTTTCTGCTTTAAGTGTGTAGGTCCAAGGAAACAAGGGCCAAGAAGGACAAGGGCATACTCCATGACACGCCAAGAAATAGCAGGAGAACCAGAGCAAACTCAAGGTACCAAAAACGCCAAACTTTGTATATAACATGCATTTTTATTTTTATTTTTTTTGTGTCTTCTCTTGAATTTGTTTAACACCGAGACGGTGTCATTCAAGTTTGGGGGAGAGTGTGTGCTTTGACATATTTTTATTTGGATCTTATTTTGTTTTTACATCTTTGAGTCTTCATGCATAACATAAAATAAATTTGCATAAAAAAAAAAAAAAAAAAAAAAAAAAAAAAAAAAAAAAAAAAAAAAAAAAAAAAAAAAAAAAAAAAAAAAAAAAAAAAAAAAAAAAAAAAAAAAAAAAAAAAAAAAAAAAAAAAAAAAAAAAAAAAAAAAAAAAAAAAAAAAAAAAAAAAAAAAAAAAAAAAAAAAAAAAAAAAAAAAAAAAAAAAAAAAAAAAAAAAAAAAAAAAAAAAAAAAAAAAAAAAAAAAAAAAAAAAAAAAAAAAAAAAAAAAAAAAAAAAAAAAAAAAAAAAAAAAAAAAAAAAAAAAAAAAAAAAAAAAAAAAAAAAAAAAAAAAAAAAAAAAAAAAAAAAAAAAAAAAAAAAAAAAAAAAAAAAAAAAAAAAAAAAAAAAAAAAAAAAAAAAAAAAAAAAAAAAAAAAAAAAAAAAAAAAAAAAAAAAAAAAAAAAAAAAAAAAAAAAAAAAAAAAAAAAAAAAAAAAAAAAAAAAAAAAAAAAAAAAAAAAAAAAAAAAAAAAAAAAAAAAAAAAAAAAAAAAAAAAAAAAAAAAAAAAAAAAAAAAAAAAAAAAAAAAAAAAAAAAAAAAAAAAAAAAAAAAAAAAAAAAAAAACACAAAAAAATCAGAAAAATTCTTAAAAATTTCAAAACAAATATTCATATAGCTTACATTTGCATTGTAAAAATTGTAGGATTGAGTCTAGATTTTTTATCATATAGGATGCATCATTCATATGCATAGGGGGCAATGATGAAAGTTTTTCCTTAAAAAGTGTTTTAAGCTCATGTGTTGGTTCAAGGCCCTAATTAGTAGTTCTTTGATGCTTTTCACAACTTTGAAATTAAGTTCTAACCATACTTGGATCATTTGACTTGATTTTCGGTGCTTAAAGTTGAAACAAGCATGAATTGAATCCTTACCTATAAATCGGAACCTTAACATGAACATCTAATTATCATACTTGTGCATTTGGAAAAGAATACATGGATTACAAAAAAAATATTTAGGCTTTCTTATTCACTTCACCACTCTCTTATAAGCCTAAATAGAATACCACACCTTGACCCTTGCCTTATTTCAAGACAAAATTCTTGTGTGATTGCAAATTGTGAGGCCTTATTTTCTGTTTGAACTTGGCATAAAGTGTTAGGTTTAGGGCGACATGTTTAGGCTCTCATATTGATGCTAGCTTTGCATTTTAGAGCTAGTTTTAAGCTTGATTAGGAATTGGGAGTTCACGGGTTTGAGAATGAGAAGGTGTTAAGGAAAAAGATGAAAAAGGGATACATATTTCTAGTGGTTAAATCTTGATAAGAAAAAGCTCAAGCAAAGAAAAAAGAGCCCTAGAGGCCAAATGCATAAAAGAAATATTTTTAGAAAGCTATCTAAGGAAAGAAAAAGAGCTAATATTTATGACCATACCACTAGCCTTAAGCAAGGTTTAAGAAATTTCCCTAAGAAAAGAAAGTGTTTTATGAAGTTCTTGTGGGTTTAAGCTTGGCGTGAATAGCCTTGTTGATTTGGTAGTTTCTAGAGGGTGAGTGAGCTTGGAAAATATAAAAAAGATTGAGAGAGGGATTAGGATCATTGTTAGTGTACTTGGGTAGATGTGAGTCTAGTCATGTATGCATGCATTGCCTTTTACCTTTAGCATTATGTATAAGTTCAAACATTTTTTTTGAGAGAAACCATTGCTTGGAGTACCCATTTGAATGAGATCATTTTTATCTCATAACCTTAACCCTTGCCAAATGTATTCGGTTTTAAATTGCACAAGTGTGATTCACGGTTTGGAGCTCTTAATGAATGTTAAAGGTTTTGATTCTTGGATTGCTTGGAATAAACAAGTCATGATTTGAATTTCAATATGTAATGATTATGGCTAAGTCCTTTTGAGTAAATGCTTATGTACTGCATCCTAGAACTGAGAACAAGGACCTTTGAATTGATACATTTGAAAAACACTTTTGGATTTGAGTCCCCGTTTTTAATCATCTCTTCCTGGCTTGAATTTTGTTTGCTTGAGGGCAAGCAAAAGGCAAGTTTGGGGGAGTTGATATACTCATATTTTCTATATATTTATCATACATTTATAATAAGTTTTCATCCATATTTCATTTATAACTAAGTATAATCTTAGTATTTAATCATTTATAGGATTTAGAACATTTGCATTAGCATTTGCATTTTCTTTTGTATATATGCATCATTTCAGGTTATTCTATGGATTTGGCGACCAATTTCGTTAAACTGAAAGATCAGCTCGTATGAAGGGTTTTAATTGCGATTTAGCCTTGAAGTTCTTCATGAAAGTCTTAGGAAATTGTGTTAGCTTTCATTGGGCGGTGATTTCAAGTCAAACTGTGCAGTAGTGCAAAAGATACAGATCGATCAATCCATGCACCCGAACCAAAAGATATCATTTGCAAGTTGCTCAAAAAAAGTGTTTATGCTTTAGTAAAAGTGGGATTAGATAGGTCCCTTGTCCCTTGCCCCTTGTCTCTTGCCCCTTAACCCCTCTTTTTAGGCCAAGAGGCATATTTAAAACTCTATATAAAGAGTATGTGTGTGCTTGTAATAAATCATTCAGTTTTTCATTCAAGTTTTCAATCAACTCTTCTTAGTCTAAATAAATCAAGAAATACTCTTATTCTCTCTTTTGAGTGTTCTTGTAAGTTTCTCTAGTTCTTGAGTATTTTTAAGTATTCTTAGTTTTTTTTTTATAAGTTACTTATAGTTTTTATAAAATCTCTTTTTAATTTTTATTCTAATGTCAAGTCTTTCTTCTTAATTCTTACTTAAGACTTTGTAAAAATTCTTGTATTTTCGCTTTAGCTAGTATTTAAATTATTCCTATTCCAAAGCTTTTTCTTCTTAACCCCATAGATCATGTTTCTTAACTCTAAACTTATGTTTAAAAGAGGTAAAAACATGATTTGTGAGTAAACCACCAAAGGTTTGAGGTTGGGATGAAAAAGGAGGTTGAAGGTTAAAATTCTTGGGTTTGTTTTTATCTTGTGCTTACTTCAAATCTCTTCTTGGATTTGGGGTTTTTAAGGTCTAGAGATTCTCCTTGGAGGTCTCTTTAATCCAGGGGTTTCCTTATCCTAACAAGACATAGGAAATCCCTTAAAACCAAATCCAAGAGACTAGCTCATCCTTTCCCACACATCATGGATGTTTAGGGAGCTGGTTAAACCATTTTTTTAAGATCCATTCTTAATGTTCTTCACCCTATCTTTCCACTAAACATCATGGGTTAGGAGGAAAGGGTGAAGAAAGGAATTATACCACACATCATGGATAATTCTATTTTAGTTTCTTAAGGTTTAGAGAATTAACTAAAAAGAGTAAAAATATATTTTCAAAAACCCCAAGTTTGAACTTTCAACCTTCTTAAAGATGATTCCCAACCTTAAATCTGTTTTAGTATTTTGAAAACCAAAAGAAATAAAAACCTTTTTCTTCTAGTTTTGTGTTTGTTTAACTTTCTTATTAAATAGTTTATTATTGCAATATAATTTCATAAATCTATAAATTGTGTTCTTGCTCTTTTAATCATTTTAGAAATTGCTTAGTATCTTATTTTACTGCCTGGAGTTAAATTTATAGTAGTTTGATTTTTATAAATAGTTCTCAATTATCTAGCTACTCACCATCAAATCTGTTATTAAAATCCGGTTTTATATCTTGAATTTATTAAATTAGTGGATTAGTTGTTTTATTATTTATAAGTCATCTAGTAGTTGTATAACTCTCTTGTAGTGATTTTAAAATTGTTTTCAAATCTTTTTATTAACCATAAGTACTTTATTTTGGTTTGTTCCCCAAATTAACCGAATTGTGCTTAGCTTCAATCAATCTCTTGTAATCTTAGTAGCTTTCACCCCAAGGTTGGTTTGACACCTGAAGTATTACAATGACATAGACAAGCTTTAGGTTTTGTTTAACCTGCTAAAAAGCTAGTTATCACTCCCTCGGGTTTAATTGGGCTTCTTCCCATTTTCTTAGGTGAAACATTTAGCCATCCCTATCTTTCTTCTGCTGCTTGATAATTTTCAATCTTGCTTGTCTCCTGTACTTCTACCAAATCTCCATCCTTTTCTTTATCCTCTCGGACTTCCGTTACTCCTTCAGGATTAGCAGATTGGTTTGCCAAATCTATTACTTCCTGCGATGTGTTTGCTAGCTAGAGCTTTTTTCTCCCTTTTGAACTCTATCCTTTTTGTTGATCACACACACTGACTCCAAGTGTCCCCATTTGTCGCAGGTGGAACATTTCGGTGGTAACCACGGATACGTGAACTCCACTAGCGATTCATTTCCTTTGATCTTGAAGTTGATCTTTTTCTGTAACTCTTTCGAAAGGTCTGCGTTTACAAAAACCTTTACAATTTCGAAACTCGAACACGCAACAGTCTCTGGATGCAAACGCATAGGATCTCCAACATCATTTGTAATGAAACTCAAACCCTTCCAAGAAAACATATTCATTGGCACCTTTTTCAGATGTACCCATAGAGGTATCGATTTCACTTCTGGAATCTCTTCCTCTGTGTAAGGTGACCACTTTGAAACTGCCATTGGAATTTCCGCTATGTTCCACATCCCTCTCCTTAGATTTCTTGCTCTGATTTGCGGATTCTGAACTCGAAATTTTATTGTACTGGAATTAACCTCATAGACATCCACCCTCTCACCTTGCGACCAAATTTTGTTGACGATGACGTGAACCTTTGCAACGTGTGGAGCCGTAGAAAGGAATCGACCTATTAAGAAATCTTTCTAAAGAGGAGATCCGTTTTCAAAAACTTCTCCCGGGACATCCACTGAGCGAAGGCCCTCCAAAGTAGAGATTTCGAGACCGTATTTCTTCAAGGTTTGCTGATTTTTGACTACTGAAGCCCACGTGGATGAAGGATTTGCAGTCGCTGGCATGAGTGGTGGATCCCCTGGAGCTTCCGGTGCTGCCATTGTGGCCGAAGCTGCGTTGGCACGCTAATTTGGTATGAGCTGAATATGAGATCCGTAATCGCCTCCAAATCTTCCCTCTTAGCAAAACGCACCGTTTCCGTTTGGGAAGATTAAATATTACCTGAACAGGAAAAATACATATTACCTCACACCTGTAGAAGATTCTAACATGAACTTACAAATTGTTAAGACACCTTTGCTTTCGTAAAGTCAAGACATAGGCAAATGTAAGAGCTACGTACATGTTTGAACCTTTTGGTTGCGTTGAGATTGCTTTCTTTCACATAGTCTTCTTTCTCTCCGGTCTCCAACTGGTTCCTTAGATTTTAATTATCTTCCTTAGACTTGCGTTTTGTCTTTTCTGCACTTTCCATAGTGATCAGATGGGTGTTTGTGTTATAATGAGCTTTGATGTCAGATCTGAAAAATTCGATATAATAAATTACCGTCAGATAGTATTCTGATTCATGAGGATGTGTTGATAGCATATAAAGGGAGATTAGCTTGTCTTGATAAAAATAATGGTGGAAGATTGTAGATCCTGGAGGATGCAGAGAAACACAAGTGGTCGAGACAAGACTTTCTTGTACCTATTAGTCACTTTGATAAGAGTTTGAATACCCATTTTGAACTAACAGGTTTCACTCATGCTGGTAAGTTTAATTATGCACCATACACGTTACATAAATCCAATTATATTTTATTTTGTGATCCGATGAGAAACAGCTGTAGAAGATTCAAATTTGAAGGAATCACAAATGTGAAAGGTCCGTATGCGTTTGAAGCTTTACCGAATCACATTAACGCTCTTGTGTCTTTGTTATAACAATTTGTTGCTCTTTTTTTGTGGGTTTTTGTTTATCCTAGATGACGCTTTTGAACTGTCCGTATGTGAAATGTCCGTATGCGTTTGAACTGTTTGGCTAAAAGAAAAAAGATCTATTCACCTCGATAGTTGATAGAATCCGTCAAAGGGCAATCAGTTGGTCTTCCAACTTCCTCTCAACAGCTGGAAAAATGGTGCTGCTGAAGTCAGTTCTCACCGCAATGCCCACTTACCCAATGTCCTGCCTCAAATTACCGGTAAGCTTGTGCAAACGAATTCAATCAACTATGACGCAATTCTGGTGGAATGAAAAAATGGATAAGAAGAAGATGTGTTGGATAGCCTGGAAAGATCTAACAAAAGGAAAACGAGATGGTGGGCTATGTTTCAGAGATATCCAATATTTTAATGATGCGCTGTTAGCTAAGCAGAGTTGGAGAATACTTACAAAACCGAGAAGCCTTCTAGCAAGGGTCCTCCTTGGGAAGTATTGCCAAGCGAAACCATTCCGAGAGAGCACATCATCAAAAATGCATCCCATGGCTGGAAAGGGATCATTATTGGTAAAGATCTACTGACAAAACATCTAGGAAAAGCCATCAGGAATGGACAAGAAACCTCACTCTGGGATGAAGCTTGGATATCTCTCACAAAACCACTCAGACCAACGGGACCAGCTCCAAATCATACCAAAGACATGGTGGTGGCAGACCTACTCAAACCAAACGGGACAGATTGGGATCAATCTAGAATCCAAGAGATCTTGCCATCTCTGGAACAATCTATCTTAGCCCTAAAACCTAGTACAACAGGGGCAAATGATAAACCAATTTGGCTCCCGCAACCCTCAGGTATTTACTCAACGAAATCAGGGTACCATTGTGAGAAAGCAGAGGGACAAATTAAAGAAAGACAAGCAAATGGTTTACCTGCTTTCAACTGGAAGGCTGAAATTTGGGACTCCAAGGTCTCTGAGAAGCTGAAACTATTCCTCTGGAAAGTAGTAAGAGGTGCTCTGCCTGTGGGAAATCGTCTAGCTTCGAGAGGGATCAGTGTACAATTAAACTGTATTCGGTGTGGGGAAAGAGAATCGACAGTACATCTCTTCTTCCACTGCTCATTCGTACAAGATGTCTGGAAAAAGCCCCTTTCACCAATGTTTTCGACCCACAACAGATTCAAGACTTTGAAACGGGTCTCAGCAACTCAAGGAAGTTGACCTGCTCCCCACCAACCGGAATCACGATGGGACCACTCTTCCTGTGGATCTGGTGGAATTTGTGGATAGCACGAAACAATTTAATCTTCAAGGATCGAGCATTTACAGAGGAGGAGATAAATCTAAAGGCAGCCCAAGAGGCGAGGGAGTGGCAAACGGCGCAAATACAGACGCAAACCCAGCAGAAGCCAACCATCGATCACCGATCTAAGCTTCACCCAACAGATCGACAAAGATAACAATCGGGCGGGGCTTGGATGGATTTTCCACCAAAACAAAAAAAAAGTTATTACGCAAGGCTCAAAGGCAGAAACTCACGTTTCCTCCCCGTTGGTAGCCGAAGCTTTGGCAATGAGAGAAGCTCTTCTCCAAGCCGTAAGCGAGGGATTTGAGAGTGTGAGCGTCAAATCGGATTCTCAACAACTGATATCGGCAATCAACTCAAAGCTCCAAATCTCAGAGATATATGGAATTCTCCAAGATATCACCAATCTATCTTTAATTTTCTCTTGCATTCCCAGAACGATGAACAAAGAAGCAGATGCTTTGGCAAAGCAGTCTCTTCGTTGGGCCAGTGTTGGGCCTGTGTAAAAGCCTTTTTCTAATACTAAGAATTTGATCCAAAAAAAAAAAAGATGACGCTTAATTTATGCAACGTTATGATTTTTTTTTTTCTTATAATTTTCTCATTCCTTACTTTAATTATATCTCGGTTCATTACCAGGTCTCGGGTACTCTCATCTAGATCAAAAGTAAACCATGAATTGCATAAAAGGAACTTTAGGCATATATTTGAAGTTATAAAGATGAACAGGGCGCAAAAGCCACCATCTTATGCCTGATTATTAGCTCAAAACGTATAAAAAGATGTATAAAATTCTTGAGCTTTTTTTATGACATTAGGCTGTAAAATGTTAGAAAAGCCATGTACACTAGGATTTGTAAATTGTTTTTCTCTATTTCTACCCTCTAACTCGACGATGTTTGAATGCAAGCTGTTTTTAAGTAACTTCTAATATATAACGCCTAAGAAATAGTAAGGCAAACTGGGAATATTAAAATTTGTAATACCATACTTTACTCCTAGCTATCTTCTGTAGTTGACAACACAAAGGAAAATTCCCCATAAGAGAATGCATATTACCTCACACCTCTAGAAGATTCTAACATGAACCCATGAGAGCTTGTTTTCTCAGAACCTCTGTTTCAGCTTGTAAAGGGTTAGTTCTTTAATTTCCTTTTGTCTCACCTTCAGGCTCTAGTTTCTTGATAACTTCCTCGACACTTGTGTTTTGATTCTTTGCTCTTTCCATTGTCTTCCCCAGCAAACGAAGCTCTCTAATGTTATGGTGAAGATCGTTTTATTGATTTAATGAAAGATGCAGATAATTTATCTTATCTGCTTTATTTTCATTGTAACACAGTAAACCAAATATATATTTTATTAAAGTGAAAATAAAGTTATAAAAAAAAAAAACCGGCTGCCAAATTTTTGTGTTTGAAAAATTCGATATGATACAATTACCATCGATTTTTTAATATGAATATGTTGATAACTTATAAAGGGAGGTTAGCTTGTGTTGATAAAAAGTAATGGTAGAAGATTGTGGATCTAGTAAGATCCAGAGAAACACAAGTGAGAAAAAAATAAGACTTTATTGTACCTTTTGGTCACCATGATCGAGTTTGAGAACCCATTCCAAACTAACAGGTTTCACTTATTATGCTGGTGAGTTTATTTATGATCGCAACTACGCGTATTTCTTTGGAGTGTAATCAAAGTCATCGTTATAATAATCTTCTTGTCTGATATATGAGCAAGAAGCTATGGAGTAATGGAGATGAAGACATATGGAAATGCGAGAGGAAAACATTATTATATGGTTCTCAGTATTTTTTTTATATTTTTAAGGAAATTTTGCAGCTTCTAAATTTTTTGATTAAACATCTTCTTTTTTTTTTTTTTTTTTTTGTCAACAGCCTCAATTCTTAGAACGGTTCAGAAATCCAAACCGGGGGAGTTGAGTTTACATAATCCAAATAAGAAAGATAGTCTCGAGCACTCCGTGCTAACTTGTCTGCCTTTGTATTTTGAGCGCGTGGGATATGCGAGATAGAATAGAATGAGAATTCCTTCCTGCTTCTCTCGTATTCCTCCAGGTGTAGTGCGAAAGCCGGCCATTCCTCTGGTTTAGACACCATCTTCACCAGCTCGGAGCAGTCTGTGACGAAGGCCACCGCAAATCGTCTTGCATCAAGCATGCAATGCATAGCCCAAATCAATGCTTCCAATTCTGTATGTAATGGAGAAATGCTGCGGCGTATATTTTTTGCCCCCATTAATGTTACATCCATGCCAAAACCTTGACAAAACCATCCCAGGCCCGCATTCGTGGCCGTATCCTTTCAAGAACCATCTGTTTTACATGTCAGTCCAACGTAGTTGAGTGGTACCAATACTTGTGACCGTTGTTGTTGTTCTGTCTGAATGTCCTCTACTTGTGCCAAATCCCATGCTATGGCTTCTGCCTGTGCAACCTTAAGTATCTCCCGAGGGTCCCGATCTATATTTGAGAACAACTTATCATTTCGTGATTTCCAGATATACCATAGAATCCATGGGAACATCACCATTGTATCGTGTTGTGGTGCCTTCCAAAACAATTGTGCCATATTTGAAAATAATGCATCCGTTGGAAACCCAATATGCAGTGTAGGGATTGTCGATAGAGCCCAGACTTGGAAGGCCGGTGGGCATTCTAATAAAGTGTGATTTATTGTTTCCTGTTCTGCACCACATCTTCCACATTGTGGATCACAATTGATACCTCTTTTACGCAAACGATCCATAACCGGAATACAACCGGAAATTATTTGCCATAAAAAATGCTTTATCTTCGGCGGACACCTTATTTTCCAAGCTTGACATTGTAGACCACTCACATCAGGTCCATAGACTCTTTGTATGTCACCACTGGAGGGACATTCCTGCTCGAGCTTGTATTCCGATTTTACCGTATATCTTCCCGATCTTGTATAGTGCCAATTAGAGAGGTCTGGTCTTATCTCCCTTGTTGTTGGAATGCCTATGATTAACGGTATGTCCTCTGCAACAATGAGTTGTTGGATTAGTGGTAAATTCCACGTTGACGATAAAGGATCAATCAATTGATTAACTGTGAGCTCAGGATACAAATTATATCCTTTGCATATTGCTGATCTCGGGCGAGAGGTCGGTATCCAAGGATCATTCCATACAGATATAGAAGTACCTGAACCAACTCTTTTGATAAGCCCTTTTTGTACCAGAGATCGAGCCGAGATTATACTTCGCCACCCATAAGATGGAGAGTAGGATCGAATGGGGTCTAAAGGCGCTCCATTCCTAAAATACCGCCCTTTGAACACCTTTGCAAATAGAGACTCCGGATAATCTATAAGTCGCCAGAGCTGCTTAGCCATTAAAACCGTGTTGAAATCCTCTATAGCCCAAAAACCCAATCCTCCCTCAGACTTGTGCTTACATAAGTTTTTCCATGCCATCCAGTGCATACCTCGTGTTTGACCATTGGTACTCCACCAGAATTGTGCCACTGTGCTAGTAAGCTTTACTGTTATCGCTTTTGGCAATCGGAAACACGACATTGCATATGTTGACATCACGGTTGCGACTGATTTTATTAATACCTCTTTACCCCTTTGGATAATAATCTTGATGTCCATCCATTTACCCGCTTTTGCTGTCGTTCTATTAAAAAATTAAAAAGCTTTGTTTTTGCCCCCCCCCCCCCCGCATACTCTCTGGAATCCCTAAGTATGTTCTCATTCCACCAATATTCATTATCCCCAAAATCCCATGAACTTCATCCTTGGCTGCCGAGTCCACTGTATGTCCAAATTATATCGATGATTTCGTAAAGTTAATATGTTGCCCTGAGACTGACTCATATTGTTTCAGAATATTTAGTAAGGCTTGAGCGTTCTCCTTGTTTGCTTTACAGAAAAACAAACTATCATCTGCAAAAAGCATATGTGATATTGTTGGAATTTACCTTGCTATCTTTAACCCCGTAATCTGTTTTAAACTCTATGCTTTTCCCATGTTTGCTATAAGTACTTCCGTGCAGAGAATAAAAAGATATGGAGAAAGTGGATCTCCTTGTCGTAACCCACGTTTCGGTTTTATATGACCCCTTGGTTGACAATTAATTAAAACCTTATATTGGACCGTCGTAATGCACTCCATCATCCACCTAATCCATTTCTCTGCAAAACCCATCTTTCGTAATAAATGCTCAATGAATGGCCATTAGACGCGGTCATAAGCTTTACTCATATCCGTTTTCACCGCCATATACTCACTTTTACACGATTTGTTAGTGCGTAAACCATGAAACATTTCTTGAGCTATCAGAATATTATCTGAAATAAGTCTTCCTAGTACAAAAGCCGTTTGTGTATCTGAGATAAGCCGTGGAAGCAACAGCCTTAGGCGCTGACACAAGACCTTCAAAATAATTTTGTAACCTACATTACACAAACTTATCGGCCTTAATTCTGTCATCTTGGTCGGTCTCTCTGATTTTGGGATGAGACATAGATTAGTGAAATTAAGCCTTTCATCAAAAATACCTTTTGTTAAAAAATTATTTACCATTTGCACCATCTCCGTCTTAATTATATGACATGATCGTTGGAAGAATAAAACTGTCATTCTATCCGGTTCTGGAGCTTTCTCCGTATGCATCATGAATAAAACATTTCGAATTTCCTCCTCTATTGCCAATCTTGTTAGATTCTCGTTATCTATCTCTGTTATCTTTTCAGTGACCTCCCCTAATACCTCCTAAAAACATCTTCAACGTAAGAAACTCTGTAAATTATCAATGTTTTTAGTAAATTAGATTTTTTGTATGCTAATTAACCAATCATGTTTGGAGTTTACAACAAGTTTAACTAACAAAAATGTTTGATCTTATTGAGGAAAAAGATGCATTCCTTATACTCTCTTAACACGTGACAACAAAAAAAATTGAAAAAAAAAGTAAAAATATAGTATGTGCACCAGCCGGGAATCGAACCCGGGTCTGTACCGTGGCAGGGTACTATTCTACCACTAGACCACTGGTGCTTCTTAATATGGCGGTGGATACTTCTTTTTAGTATTGAATATCTAAACCATAAGTCCATAAAAAAGCCAGACCAAACCCAGATAAACCGGATTAGGTGTACAACTGTACAAGTAACGTAATCAATCAATGATGTGGCAGTAATTAAGCGAATCAAAGTACTCGAGTTGCTATCAAATGAAATGACTCCTTGTTTTTGTCCTAGCTGTCAAATTAAAAAAGATGAATTATGATTTCTCAAATTGTAACTAATAAACTAAAATTTAGTTATGTATTCTATTTTTGTTTTCTAACATCTTTATACCTTTGATATATTTTAGAAAAAAATAAGATAACGCGTTCATCAATATATTGTTTTTTCGTTTTGTAAATATCAATTGTAGTGATTTTTGTTTTGTAATAAAAAAAGCAGTCAGTCGAGACCTATAAGTATTAAATTTATATTTGGTCTAGTGCCGATCAAATTGCGATAAAAGGTTAGATTATTAGAAGACAAACACAAAAGGAATGTTTCGAAATAAAAACAAACACGATTGATTTAAACCACTCCCTTGCCTTTTAATTGTCATCATTTCTTGTAATTTTGTGGACTAATTGAAGAGTTTAGTTGAGGTTGATTTGGATTTCAGTTAATTGGATTACTGTGAGGATTGACTTATTTAGTTTTTATGTGATTTTCTAATCAAATCTATCGTTATGTCTCTTTCCATATTTTTATGTTCCTAAATCTGTGTTTTATATACTTGTATTGTAACCAAAACTACTTGACACGAAAGTATAACTTGATACTGTATTGGTTTGCTAATCTAAAAATTAAATTTTATAATTCTCCAGTATGCAATTCTTCCGTAAGAGTTGTTCTTATATTTGTATTTTTTCCATGTTGTAACACTTCCGTATGCAATTTAATAGCAATTCCTTTATCAAATTTTTTATTTTATAATTCTACAACTACAAATGTAGTTATGAGAGGGTTAGGGGAAAATAGAATAGTTCAAAGAAAGAAAGATAAATTAGATATTGCAACTCGACATAGTTACTTAAGAAAATCTTATTTCATCTAAAAAACTCTTACCAGTGACACAAAATCAATTGTAACAAATTTATTTAACCTTTTTCTATAAACTAATTTATTTGACTAGTGTAAAACAGCTTATAAAATCTTTGTAAGAAATCAGTTTAATAATAATACTAGTTTAATAAAATTACACAATTAATAACAAATTTAAAAGTTATCAAACCATTAACACACGTAAATTAATATATGATGAACCTGTAAGCAATAACAATGAAATTGAAGCGAATTCAAAATCTTTACAATCAAACTAACAATAACTCCCCTAAATTAGGTTTCTTGTTGCTTCTTTGAGTTAGATATTACAACTTGCTATTATTGGCAAGTTAATAATTAATCAATCATATTCATAGGCTACATGATAATCTAACTAATTATTATACATTGAAAAAAAAAAAAAATCCACCATATACAGTACGGTGATAATGTTAATTTTTTTAAGTCGATACATTAATATACCATGAAAGAAAAGGCCAAATCATGTCTTCCAAACATATAAACACGTACACAAAACATTTAATTAGTCTTATACATATAAAGTTTGTTTCTCTTTAATAAAAACCATCCTTATATGCACCCAACACATTTGACTCTACTCTTTCATCTTCAAACTTCCCTTAAGTTCACATCTTTAGGGTTTCTTCAACACTTTGTTTCAAAATCTCTTTCTATCGACCGAAGCAACATATATAAATATGGAGTGTGAGAGATCATCATCGTCCACGTCATCAGAAACCCGTAGCGTCCATCACCGTCGTACATCATCTTCCTCGGTCTCCACCGTGCCTAGACGAATGTACGAGTGCACTTTCTGCAAAAGAGGTTTCACCAACGCACAAGCTTTAGGCGGTCACATGAATATCCATCGACGTGACCGCCTTAACAAGGCGGCCAAGCTGCAAAACGACGCTGACGTAGCACTCTCTGCTCGAAGATGTTTCCACGTGGCATCGTATGATCGTGGAGGCTACGAGCAAGTAGACTCCGTCGTATTGAGGACGACCACGAACTTGAGCTTACGAATCGGCTCGATGGCTACAAGGAGAGAAAACGTCGTCGTTGAAGGAGATGAAATCGATTTGGAGCTACGTCTTGGTTCATGAGATCATCAACAACGATTTGGAGCTACGATTTGGAGATACATCTATTTGTATAATACGTTTTTGATGTATATTATATGGTTTTCGAGGTTGATATATGTAATCTAGGAAAGCATATATGAGATATATATATATATATATATATATATATATGCATCTTTAATCTTTTAATCATATGATCCCATTTATACTTTCTATATATATATATAATTGTAAAGGCACAATATTATATATTGAAAAATTCAGATCTATCGACTAACAAAATCATTGAACTATATGATTAATTGGTTATGTTTTTTTAAATATCAATATGATCTGAGGTTAAACTGAAATTCCATAAACTTATGTGATTGCTACAGAATGATACTGAAATAAGATAAAAATGAAGAGAACAAAGAAATTAAAAAAAAATTATGAAAATGTTCTGCTAGCTCATTTTTTATTAGTTTGTTTTTTTATGAATCTACCGTTCGAATGCGACCCGATTTAGTAATCGTATGCTCATAGCATATAAGACTATCTAAAATGTTATAATCCGGTTAAATAATAACATTCGAGGGACAATCTAGAAAATAATACTTAACCAACTTTTGGATCTTTTTAAGAAAAAAATGAAAAAAACATGTATTTTTGAAAAACAAAGTTATAACTTTATATGGTATTTTTGGGATATTTCTTGTGATTTTATATATCATGTTGAGTTTAATTCTATCAGAAAGTTAAAACTATTTTTTAAAGTAACTTTTGTCTTTGTTAGTTTTTAGCAGCGTTGAAGAAATTAAACATATGATTTTTTAATATATAGGGGGGGGGGGATTATTGGGAATTGATTTTAAAGAATTGTTAGAAATTTTCAAAATCTCTTGTTATTCGTTAATGGATTCTGACATTCTTATTAAAATCTAGTGTTATTGGTTCGATGATTTTTAAAATCCACACAAAATCCATTGTTATTCAAAAAATTTAGGTTTTAAAAATTCTATGATTCTATTAAAATCTTTGTTATTGACACATGAATTTTAAACAAATTAACACATGAAACTCTCTCAAAATCTAACACTTAAAAACTTTTCAAATACTACCTATATACCTAAAATTCTTAAAATCAATTACAATAAAATAATTTTATAGATTTTCTAAGTATACATACTCTTTACAAATCTAACAAAACTCTTTACAAATTTAACAAATCTTTTAACTTTTAAAATCAATCAACTTTTTATATAAATCCATTTCCCAATAATCCCCCCCCCTCCCCTTTACCTACCCCCCCATCCCCATATTCACATTCCCC